>JAAAKG020006603.1:0-21367 GCA_010014905.2 Druon quercuslanigerum
ATTAGGGGTAGATTGGAGGACGCCAGGATATATGGTGAGAGAAGAAGCGCAAAGGGATAAATTAAGTATTAAAGCGGGAAAGAGAGCATAGAAATTTGAGACAAAGCTTAGGGAGGGAAAGGGAGGGTTAGCGAGAAAGTGTTTGATGGAAGCAGAGGAGAGGGAGGGCGATAAAAAAAAAACGAGATGGGAAAAAGAAAGGAGGGAGTTATTGAGTGCTAGAGACATGGGGACGATTGAGGAATCAAAATACAATAAATGGTATAAGATGATAAAAAAAGGAAGGTTTACCAAAATATTTAGAGAAGGCATGTGGAGAGAGAAGATGGACGAGAATAGCAAGATTTAGATTGGGAAACGAGGTAAGAAAAGGCGGGTATTGGGAAAAGGAAGAGAACAGAAAGTGTAGAATATGTGAATGGGAGGAGGAAACATGGGAGCACGTATAGGAAGGATGTAGAAGAGGAATGGAAGATAAAGGAAGCTCGCGAGATACAGTGGTTAAGATTCTAGGCGAGGATGGATTAGGAGAAGATTAGATGAAGGAGTTGGAGGGTGCTAGGACAGCAAATGCGAGTGCGTGAGTTGCGTTCTCATTCTCTATCTCGCTTGCACTTGCACTCTCGCTTTCGACGACTCGCTTGAGTTAAAGAACTAGATAGATATAAGACTTTATGTAAATAGTTGTAAATATTTGTAAATATTAAGGTTGAAATTTTCTTTTTGTTGTTTAATATGTAAGCGGAAATATTGTGAGGAATGGAAGTCATGTAAACCCCTAAGGGACACATTATGAATAAAGAAGAAGAACAAGCAAATATTCACAAAAGATGTGATCATAAAAATAACTTCGCAAAAGGATTAAAATTACGAATAAATGTAACAAAACATCACGAAAAGCCTTAATTAATATCGTGTTAAATCATGAATCATTTAAGTATTCAGCAGGCCAGTTAAGAAAACAACACGTAGCACAGATTCAATGAATAAAGTTTTTTAATCAAAAAGAGCGAGAGATCATGATCAAAGTTAGAATCACTTTAAAAGAAGCAGGTGTGTGCACGAGGCTAGCAGTGAAAAAATCAAAAAACCAGTCTGGTCAAATAATTGCGCGTACTGAAAAGGCATGTGTATCGATTTGACATCTCGCGGCAAAAATATTGTCGCGCACCAGTATGAGTTCACGTAGTCTAGTGAGAATGAATCCTGCCGAGAAATTTTGTCCCGAATCTCGTGCGAACACTCAATACACGGTTATGTACGATAGTGTTCGTGCACCTGCTATCGTCAATTACTACCGAAATTACATATACAGTTGAAAGTATGTTTTCTGTACACCACGCGCCAAATGGCCCGTTCCACAGATACTAATAGAACATCGCGCGTAATTTTCCATTCACAATTTACACTTTTCTCAGACTCACCTGCATCACAAGATCCGTTGTTCCAGTGTACAAAAAAGCCTAATTCCGTGCACGAAGGACTATAATGTTGAAGTATTGCACAAAAAAAGAAAGAGTAGAGTTATGAAAGTTCACTGATGCAGGAGGAGAAGAGGTAACGAATCATGTTCTCTAAACACCACATTTTGATTTAAACATTGCTCGAGTAATATATATTTAACAAGTAGAAAAATCACTGTACAGATTCCTTGAAGATTAGGACTTTTATCCTAATACGAATAATCCATGAGTTTCAGTCAGTTATAAACACTAATTAAGAAATGTTCTCACAATCGATACAAGTACATTGTCGCCATGCCTGATAGCCTCGCACACACACACCTCACCACCGTCATGAGAGAGTGGGGAGATATGATAGACGAGCAAGGCAAGAGAACAACCCGTGAACACGATAAATTAAAAAAAAATTCTATCTGAAACAAATTTCACTTATGTTTACTAAATGTTTATTGATATACTTTTTCACATGGCGGGCTTCTCTCGAAATCAAATTATATTCGAAACTACACTCTTAATACAAATAAAATGGAAGTGATTATTGATCAATTTATCCATTCGTAGATTTAGGTAAAAAAACATTTTTTCCTATCTAAAAACTCGTTAAATAATGCAAAAATTTCACTTTTGTTTTTTAAATGTTTATTCATATATTTTTTTACGTAGCGGGCTTCTCTCGAAATCAAATTATTTTAAAAACGACACTTTTAACACAAATAAAATGGAAGTGATTATTGATAAATTTATCCATTAGTAGATTTAGATAAAAAGTTGTTTACAATGAAAAAACTCGAAAAATAATGAAAAAATTTCACTTATATTTATTAAATGTTTATTGATATACTTTTTTACATGGCGGGCTTCTCTCGAAATCAAATTATATTCGAAACTACAATTTTTATATACATAAAATGAAAGTGATTATTGATCAATTTATCTCTTGGTAGATTTGGGTGAAGAAACTTTTTTCCATAAAAAAACTCGAAAAGTAATGCAAAAATTACCATTTTATTTATTAAATGTTTATTCCTATACTTTTTCAAATGGCGGGCTTCTCTCGAAATCAAATTATATTCGAAACTACACTTTTAACACAAATAAAATGGAAGTGATTTTTGATAAACTTATCCATTGGTAGATTCAGGTAAAAAAAGATTTGCATTGCTGAATCTCTAGGAAAATTTATATATACACGGAAAAAATGCGGGTGCAGGGGGTACCAAGTACCCTGAAATCAATGTCGTCCGCGTGGACTGGACCTGCATGGGTCCGAAAAAGGAATTGCGGCATTTCAATTTTCTTGGGACCAGCTTGATTCGGCTAGCGAACGCCCGAAGTACTAGTATCGAGACAATATTGCTTCTGCGGACGCGGGACTATAGCAATCCCACAGAAAAATGGCGTCCCGTGCGACGCTGGTATAGGAAGAGTCCGGACGAAGCGGGACCGATGCGTTCTACTAGCTAGACCCGAACGTTCCCGAGATCGACCGACCGACTCTGGACTCCTGTGATACGAGCGTCGGACGGGACGAGATCTTTCTGTTGGATTGCTCTAGTCCCGCATCCTCAGATACAATGATGTCTCGATACTGGTACGTCGGGCGTTCGCTAGCCGAATCAAGCTGGTCCCAAGAAATTTGAACTGCCACAGTTGAATTTTCGGACCGATACAGGTCCAGTCCACGCGGACGTGTAGTCAGTAGGTAGAGTATAGCAAAGCAGAAGAGGACCACTCAACTCTAGATGGGCGGAGTTCTTGTGCGCCCCTAAATAGTACCGCGAGCGGAATTCAGGAAGAAAATAAAGAGGACCCAAAAGCTTGCAGGTGAAATCCTGACCGTGAGCGGAGTTCGTGTGCGCCCATTACCTGAAGCTTCTTTTTTTGAGGACAAAGTGTAATGAATGGTATCCGGGTGCTCGAATGTCTAAAGATTCAGGTACTCGGCTACCCTAGTAATTGATTATCGTTAGCAGTCATCAACATACCTTGCCAAAGTCATGCGCTTGGACGAAGAACTTAATTTTTCACAATAAAATATACAAAAGATTTTCAAACTATTCAGGATATTGCTACATCCTGAAAACGGAGCTGTAGAAAATATTGCTGCACACCTATATGCGACAATTTACGTAAATTGGCCGAACGGATTTTACTGAAGCTGTGCGCGAAAATGAAAAGTTTGATTTTTTATGATAAAATACTGTATGCAAAATTTTAAAAATGCCTTAAAATCATATCGAAAGTTTTAAAAAATCCACTCTATAATTTTCAATGCTCTAAATTAAAGGATTAAAAGTTTAAATCCTTTTACTTAAGTTGCTACAAATTAATATTTTTTACAAATGTTATTCATACATAAAGATTTGTTTTGAAATCTTTTAACATATTCTATTAAAATTATTTTGAAAATAAATATAATTTAAAATTTTCACAGGTATCTTAAGTATATATTTTTATTATTTTTAAAGCTTAAAAATCCTTTTAAAACATCAAAGACTTATTTAAGGATCTTTTAAAACAAAGTTTCTAAAAAGATTTTTGGAATCATTCCAAACTTTTAAAAAATCATTAAAAATTTTCCCAGAAATCGTAAGAAAATTTTTTCATTATATTTAAACTTTTAAAAATCTTAATTAGCTTCAAAATTTTATTTTTAAATCTTCAAAATTTACATTTTTGGTAAATATTTTATTTGAATATTTCCACATGACAAATTTTTTTTGTAATTTCTAATTATCTTTTAAATTTATTTGCATTTTTCTACAACTGTTCATTAATCTTTAACTTACTCGATATTGTAAACTCTTGCATTTTGTCAAAAATTAAACTGTTTGCTTAAGAAGTCCACTATATGGTTAAAAATTTATTAATTTTAGCTTTGTTTAAAAATACATTTTTATGATTGAAGACTCTGAAATGCTATTGTTTTAGAGATAAACCAAATTTATTACGTTAATTAATAATTTTTCGAATCTGTTTGAATTTTAAGTCCCGGAATTTCTAAAGATAAGTAAAATATTGCACCAATAAATTAAAGCTACTGCAGTAAATTTAAGGAAAATAGATGTATACTGAAAATACTTCCATAGAATTTCACAAATACTTGAATAACATTTGATAATTGTTGAAACAAACTTAATTAAAAAATGCATTATTTGGCTATTTTTCAGCATTTAAACTTTTTTTGTTCAAAAATGTGTTATTAGCAGTTTTTTACACACAAAAAACAGGTTTAAATGCCGAAAGCCAGCTAAATAATGTATTTGTTAATTAAGTTTGGTTAAAAAAATTTCAAACGTTATCGATTCATAGCAAAAAATCATTGTTAAATAACTGGCTGTTAATTCCGTGAAAAAAACGGTATTTTATTTATAACTAAATGAAGTGATAAGAATTTGTTAAAACAATTGTTTTTTACGATAATAAATTGTTCATTGTTATCAAAATGTTCTTAAAAATTTAGAAGCTAGTTATTTACAGTTAATTGCACTGAAAAATCATGTTTGTACCTCCATAAACAGCCAAATAGTGCATTTGTTAATTAAGGTAGTTTTAACACGTGGGGAGCTGGAAGGCAACCCTGTCAATAATCACAGAAATAATTTTCGTCAAACCCCTACGCCTTTCTTATATCTCGTGGAAGCGGTAAAGCACTCCTGTCACTGGTTATAGAAATAATTTTGATTAAATTCTTTACCCCTTTCCAACAACGCGTGGTGGGGCTGGAAGGCACCTCTGGTACTGGTCACAGGAATAAACTTTGCTAAGGTTTTTTAGTCTGGGAAAACAAATAACAAAGTGGCGGATATTGAGGATAAAACAGTAGCATGAAACAATTGGGGAAAAGATTATTTTTGAATATCTTCTTCCGACAGTCTAGGCTATATCCTTAAAATATGCTTTTCAAAAAAGACGGTAAAAAAATCGCTGGTGTCATTTTTTTTAATGGCACCGACAATTTTTTTTACCGGTACCGGTTTTGTATACACAACCTTCTTAATAATCTAAACAAACTTTCATAAACAAATAAACTATTCGGTAACTTATTTACTAAAATACATTGGGCTATCACGAAAACTATTCAAATTGCATTGAAAGTAATGCGCCGTCAAGGAAATTAGAACATTTTATTTTTTAATTTAAATTGCTTCATTCTGTGTATAAAAAATTGTATGTTGAAACCTTTACAAAAGATTCTAGCATTTGTAGCGGCCAGGGAAAATGAGAAATTCGTCAGAATAAAGTTAATTATAAAGTCATCCTTTGTGTTTGGAATATCAATTATTACATTAATAATAGATTTAATACTTTTACGATGATTTATTATGATAAAAGAGATATATCGGGTTTCAATCGTTTTGTACACTATTGAAACCCAAAATACCTCTTTTATCAATTATTACATTATTAGCTGAAAATTAATTTTTTAGTTGGAAATTTAAATATTTCATTTTTGGTTAAAAATTGATTTTTTTAACAATGATAATTCAACTACTTGAGTAAAAATTGTACCACTTCGTTCAAAATTAATTTTTTTTGTTTCAAGTTTCAAATCTTTAATTGAAAATTTAACTATTTCGTTGAAAATTCTTCTTTTTTATTTTTTATTTCAACACAATTTTTTACCTGAAAAATTTCAATTTTTCATTTTTTTTATTGCTAGAAAACTAATTATTCTGGTCGAAATTTGTTCTTTTGCTCGTTAAAACTGCAACTGTTTGGTTAAAGATTAACTCTTTTGGTATTAAATTATTAGTTTCGTGTTGAAAATGCAACATTTTTACAAAACAATTCGTTTTTTAGTTTGAAACTTAAATGAATTTTTTTTCGTATTGACTAAAAAATCTTTATATGTTGAAAATTCGTCTTTTTGCTTAAAAAATCTAATTTCTGGGTTGTGTTAAATTTGTTGTTAAACATTCATTATTTGTACTGAAACTGATTCTGTTTCGTTGGAAATTAAATGATTTTGGTGTAACTTTGATTTTTTGGTAGAAAAGGTTGCAAATTCAATTGTCATTCATTTAGTTCAAAATTCGACTATTTTGCTGAAAATTTAATTATTTTATTGAAAACCTAACTAAATCAATTGAAAATGCGATAACTCAGTCAAATTTCAACTAATGTTAATCAAAAACAGACCAACACCCGAGTTTTTTCCCCAAACTAACAAAATAACCAAAAATGACCAAAAAACGTATTTTGTCCATAAATCAAATTTTGTGAGTGCATAGAAAATTTCGAATATGAAACATGTTTACAAAGGTACTTGGAAAACTTATTTTTTGTCCTGGAAAACTTGGACAACTGCTGTAATTTTTTTTGGCAGAAACGATAGACACCCTGGTTATGTATTTCTCTTCCATTCAATATTTTACCAGTTTCATAAGAGCAGCTTTTATGAATACGAAAATTATTTAATAGTTATTTATATGTACAATTTTATGAATTTTATTTTTTTTTGTCTTATTTGATGCGAACATATTATTTCTTACGCAGATTGAGTAGGGGAAATATTGGTGAATTTTATATATGTCCCTTCAGCTGAGCAGGTAAGTCGAGAAAAGGGAACTCAAACCAAACGCAAGGGTTCAACAAAAATAGTTGAAGATTGGCTGTCTCTCTCGCTGCTAAATTTCTATCTCTAAAAGGTCAAAAATTTTACCAACAGATTACTATCCATTTTCGGGTATAAAGTTGTATTTATAATTGCCAGGGGGCACTAGATTGCATTTCCGATTTTCTTATAGATGTCGCTGCAGTCATTTATATGATCAGCCAAACTTACCGCTTCCCCTTAAGCAGTAACATTTCTAACAACATATTGCACTTTTTGATTTTGGAATACACTGTCGTTACGAATTTAACTATATTTTTGATAATTCTATCTTTGGTAAAGAATTTTTCTTTTTGGTCTAAAATGAAGTGCCTTGGTTGAAAATTCAAATCTTCTTTCAAAGTTGACGTGAATTGTTGTACGTTTATTGTCTGTTTTACAAATTTAACTATTACTTAAAAAAAACATTCCTCTTTGTTGAAAATTTTTTTTACAATTAAAAATTTAATTATTGCAGTTCAAGGTACATCATTTTATTTGAAAAGTAATTGCATTAAATGAAAAAACACATTTTTTTAGAAGTTCGTTTTTTTTAAAGTAGAAAATTAATTTTTAATTGAAAATAACTGTTTCATTTCTGGTAGGAACTTTATCTTGATTAAATTTTTTTCCTCTATGTCCAAAAATTCATGTATTTGGTGAAAAATTAGTCTTCTTATGTTCTTATGTAGAAAATAAAAGTTTTGAATCTTCTCAAATATTTCACAGCTCACGTCCCTGTGGTTAAAGTAATAGTAAACTTTCACCATGAAATCGGAAACATCTATGGAAAGGCAGTTGCAACCCTTTACAAAAGAGTTCTGCACAATATGCAGCTCACAGGTACCATGTCCAGCAGGGGTTTAGCCTTTAACGTTTGAACTTTTCTTGGAATAAAGTCATGACGGTTTTATTCACATTTAGTCCATCCCATCCTAGCGCTAAGACCTTTTTTAACGATCAACCGTTAGAATCAAGTGATTTTTCTAAATGCGAAAATAAATTTTACCAGTTGCTGATCCCAAAAAGTAAGTCGCTAAATGCCGACATACAATAATGTTCCCGCTTTGTGACCAATATCTTATTCTAATTTGCATCTCCTTATTTTTCCCATTGCTTGCATCATCAAAAAGCTAACAAGTCAATACATCAACTTTGTCGATATCTTTAATAATTTGCTGTTGAAAACAGGGTCCCAAAGCTTCTGTGATAATATATTGAGCTTAACTTGGAGACAATGAAAAATTATCAGGTACAGAACCTGGAAACATGATTTGAAATAGTTCTTTTTTTCCTGTACATGACGCGACGGAACTGCAGCTTACAACCGTTTCCATACACCAATACAGTTCCGCTCTTGTTGAAGATTCTTTTGGATTAAATAACGCAACAGTACTGTTCAAGAGATTCGAATTATTAAGAACTGAAGTCTGAGAAGGCAACAATTTGTTAGGAGCTGCTATTGGCTGAATAAATGTCGGTTCAGATAACCCAGGAGTTACTGAAACTGCTTCAGGAACCGCTAATAATATAGTCTGACCTGAATTTAATGTATGCAAATTTATTATGTGTTTGGCAGTCTTCGAATGCTGTATAAGTTTTGCAGATCCCTTGTTAGTTGCAATAATTACATTCAGGCAAATTTCGCAGAAACAAGAATATAATTCGTTTTGATTTTTCTGCGCCCATTGAGATACAGTCGTTCCGGTACTATCTTTGAGAAGTAACCAATTATCTTGAAATTTTACTTTTTTTGACATGTTAAGTGCAGTATTTTAATTTGGCGAAAATAACTGAAATACAATGCTAGAAAACAATTAAAGTCACAAAAATGACAAAAAATGCAATATTAGATTATAATAAATATGTAATTATGCAAAACTGAAATTTTTATCTTTATATTGACCAACCAGGCAAGTAAAGAAAAAATCCACGTAAAGTTTACATTTACAACACTTTTTCAGGAATATTCTGAATGGCTTTAATAATTATTTTTTCTTCAATTAATTTTACACCTTTTTACCTCTCTATCACAGAATTTTGTCTAAAATAGTTTAAAAATGAAAAAATTGAAGATGATCGAAGCACTCAAGTGAATTTGGGTCAAGTGTGCCATAATAACAGTACTAATACTTATAATTGCAAGAATTAACTAAGGAAACGTTAGTTTTGAAAAACAAATAAATGTACATAATCAGAAATAACATAACCTGTCTTCATAGAGGCAAATTCATTTTAGATGAAATAGAAGAATAAATGTAAGCTACATTTCCACAAAGCCGTAAAATTAAAAGAAGCAAATATACATTGAAAATAATTAATGTGTGAAACATTATAATCATACAATCAACTTACCTAAACTTGAAATCACTGGATTAAAAACATACGTGCCAGATACTTTCACGGATCCGATAATCAATATATTGAATTATGGATATATGTTAAGAAGGGAGGTTAAGTCCATTATCGAGTCAGTCAAACGATATCACGATATCGATATTATGATCGATATTGCGAAACCGCGCAAATATTCAAATATGTAAAATTGATCAAATTATGAATTTTCTTTATCCTAATATGATCCTGATGTTCAATTTTGGTTTTGGTGTGTAAATTAAAATTTTATTATTTAAATTTAAGTTTTTGACTAAAAGTAAAGAAAATAGAGGAAAATTTTCCAAAATAGAGGACAATTTTCAAAATAGAGGAAACAGAGGAGTTTCTGGATTTAAACTTAGCTTTTGGGAGATAATTAGAATTTGTTAGGGAGACTCCAAAAATAATTTCCGCTAAATTACTTTAAATCCCCCCCTCCCCTCTAATGGATCCCCAAAAATGTCCCAAAGAATTGTAATTCACAATTTTCTGCCAAATTAATGCATATGAGCTCTGATTTTGTATGTTTTGCATAAGCTTATCTTAAGCTTATCTTTGAATATTTGTTTAATTTAAATTCTTTAAATTAATAATATAAATTGTAACAGCTTTGTCACATGGTTCATGAAAAGTTTGCTTTGGCAGATAGCTTTCATTCTATAAAAATGACGCTCAATTTTTTTGTTTCGATATTATTTCTTTAATTTTTTCCTTCAAATCACCACCGCAAAATGATAGAGTATTGCTCATTTTCAAAATCCCTCTTATTTATCGGTATGTACACTCGGACCCCTATTTCAGCGAACTCGATTTGTGTTTTCCGAGAACTGACACCGCGCGGCAGTTCCCTCCGATTCAGCCACGTGACCGAAAGGGAGGGATGTCTTTTTAGTAGTATAGCGATAAAGCGCTATACCCTAACGGTTCAACTGATTAAATGCGTCACATTGTGCAAGTGCATTGTCAGTGTTCACACGAACCTAACTGCTAACGTTCGGAGAGCCAGCCTCACTTTGAGTCAAAGGTCAGAACCAAAACCGTAGCTAAATTGGGGTCGAAATGTAACTGGTTATGGCTATTAACTAATTATCCATTATCAGAAAGAGTTTCTAATAGAGATTCTAATAGATAAAGAGTTTTTAATAGTTAACTCCTATTCACCATATCTCCTTGCTATTACATTTCCACTGACACTTTTGCCACTATCATTAACATTACATCTTGCCAAGCGTTGTCTCTTCCTTCTCTCGTTCATCTTAAATATTTTATAAATCAGTGGAGAACTGCTATTACTTTATAACACAGGGTAACCGCTGTTCTTTCTCCGTTTAAAATTCAAACTGTTTTGTAGAATTTTTTTTGGTCTACTTAAGAATTCCATCAATTATTTACAATTTAGGTAATTTGAATCGAACTTCTTCGATTCAAATGGGATACGCGTGGATTCAGCCTGAGAAATACTGCCATAAAAGTTTGCAGAAGATCTTAAATATTGTCATAAAAAGAAAGTTGTTAATTTTTCTTAATATATTGAAAAAAGACATGAAGTTCAACTTTCAAACGCTTCACTGATCGAGCGAAATTCAAGCAACGGAATACTTCTGGTGAGAAAGTTGTTGATTAAGATCCAAAGAAGTTTTCTTGAAAGTTTTAGCTCAATCGGATTACTGGGTAAAAAATTATGAATGTTTTAAATTGCAAGCGACAATTTTGACACCACCCTTAGAGTTCTTAAATGCCCAAAAAATTATGTCAAGCAAATGCTCTCGAAAATATGCAAAGAATTTAAGCTTGAACAGAGCGCTTATAGAGAATCTAGGATCATTTAATTTTGGTTAAAAATCGCAACTATTTGGTTGAAAATTAATCATTTTTGGTTAAATTCAACTTTTTTGTTATAATATTGAAATCCTTTTGGGTCAAAATACCAAATATCACGTTTTCTGTTGAAACACTTTTTTCTTGTTCCGAATTAAATTTTGTTGTTGAAAATTATGTTTTCTAGATGAAAATCAATTGCTTAAACTGCAAATTTTACTCGCATATGTTTGGTTCAAAATTGATATTTTTAAGTGTAAAATTCGAATTTGTCGGAGATTATTTAAGCTTTAGGGTGACTAATTCCTCGTTTGCCTTGAAAAGTCATTTAACAATTCAATTAATTGCTTGAAAATTCATGTACTTTGTGGTTCAAAATTCGTTTATTTCGGGATAAAGTTCATCTTTTCGAGTGGAATTTAATCTCGTTGGCTGAAAACTGTACTATTTCGTTGGAAATTTACTATGATTTTATTTAAAATTAAATTTTTTACTGGAAATTACATTATTCTATTTTTAGTTGAAAAATTCAACTATTTTTTGAAAATCCGTCTTGATTTGGTACAAGAGTACTCTCATTAGTTAAAACTTCATCTTTTTGGTCAAAAATTAAGTTCTGTAGTTTGATCGTCAAATTCTGACGTTAAATTCTTCTAACGTTAAATTGTTTTTCTAAAAGACCAGAGGTTTTGGTTTCCTGTTAACTTACAAAGGCAATGTAATACTCGTAAAACAGGAGTTAAAAAGGTTGAAAGAACGTAAGTCAAAAAATGAAAATATATTTTCAATCTCTTGTAGGTTAAAACAATGTATAGGTCATGTATGAAGTTTGAAACATTCAGTGCTCCCAACTCTCGAATCTTTTCGCATTATGCATGCATCGCGTGGAGAACCGACACCGGGCTGCCTTCAAATTTCAAATCGATCAATTATTTTTAACAAGTAAAATCAAATAATTATTTAAACTTTTACTTTGTAAGTCTATTTTATAACCGAAGAATTATTTTTAATAGATTAACATTATTATTTTTTGTAAACAATCGCTTTGCACATTCAGTCATTTCAAATACGGTTGCTGACGTGACACATACGCAATGCGTAAAGATCAAAGAATTGGGGGCACTACAATATTTCACCTTTTGTAAACGATTTGTATCAATTTCGTACTCGATCGTCTGCACCCCGTAATTATGTATGATACATTTGTTCAGAGGAGAACCAGATAGAAGAAATGGAAAGAAACAGTTTGGAGTTAAATAAGCACTAAAGATGGTAATATTAATTATCCATAAACTATTACCCTCTCTGACACAAAGCAAGTTATGAGTATTTGATTTTTATGTGTTGTTTAAAGAACATAAGACACATTTTTTCTTTAGTCGATTTTCTGTAAAAAGAACACTTATACTTTTTGCCAATTTTTTGCTGAATTGGTACTTTAATGAGGATGTCATGTTGTAAGTTTTATTCTGTTTAATTTACTTTTGTAGATTTCACACAAAAAACGACAATTACGAAAAAAAGGTAAGAAAACGTTTGCACATCTAGAAAAGTTCAATTGCAAATAATTATTGCTCTTTTACGGTATCTTGCATCATTTACAAAAATAATTAAAGGGTTATATTTTTAGAAAGAATGTCTCACAGTCTCAAAAATAGTTTAGCCCCCATAAAGCTGATAGCATGCCTTTCCTGTATTAGCAGAAACATTTCGAAATTTTGGCGAAGAAAAAATATAAATATAAGGAAGAGTTCGTGAAAACGTTATGCAGTCTAAACAGTTTTTGAGGCGGGTGGACTTTTTATCTTAAAAATATAATTTTACACTTTTTCTTTTAAACTATGCAAGATATCGCAAAAAAACAAGATATATTTTTTCAGAGAACTTTTTTAGAAGTCCAAACTTTCATTTTAGCATTTTTTCGTATCTGGTGCTGCTTCAGCTTGCAAGAAAAATGAGAAAATTTGATGTTATAAAGAAAAAAAATCTGCATGCCCACAACAGTGATTTAGTCCGCATAAAACTAGTAAGTTATATTCTTTACGAAAGTAAAAATTTAACCAAAAATTGGTAAAAAAATATAAATGTTAAACTGCTTCAAACGTTTCAGAACACAAACGTGGCCTTCATCTGCGAATTTGATCAAATCTGTGAAAATTACATCATTTCTTGTGGGTACGCAAATTTACAAATAAGAACTCTTCAAGAAATATTGTTAAGCAACGTAGATTTGATGTAATATAATGAATTTCATCTTACCATTAGGTATTATATCTTTCATTTTATTTCATTTATGAAATAATCCAACAGTCTTTCGACCAATTAGAGGATACTTAAAACTATACATATAGTTCAATAATTGCAGTGACAAGTTCGGGTATCATAATTTGTTCTACTACCTATTTCACGCAGGTCTCAATGGCAATAAGAAAGCTTGTTATTGACATGTGAAGCATATCTAGAGGTTCTTTGCATTTTTTACTTATAGTGCTAATCTCATCACACATTCTAAAAACCGGCGTTTTTCGCTTTGAGCTCTGGAGGTAGAAAGGGGCCGCAAAACGGCTGTCAAAATTGTGGAACTGAAAGTGGTATTTGAGAAAGTAAATATGGACAATCAATGTAACCCTTTAATAATTTCAATAGAAATGTAATAGACTGAACAGTTCTGCGTTGTCACGAAGTCCATACCTCAAATTTATCGCAAAGTTTAAGGTAGTCAACCCCCGGAGGTGGATATTGCCCATTTACCTTCCAGTTTAGAAACTTCTAGAGCTTTTTTTGACACTTATCGATAGTAAAGTATAGAGAAGTTGTTGCAAGTGGATTTTTAAATGAACGACATGTTCGAATTAGGAATCCCAATACTCTATTCGCATCTCTAAGGATGTACTCCATGTGTATGTCAAAGAGCAGAGTATTATGTAGGTTCAAACCGAGATCTAAAATAAAATTCACTTTCTCAAGAGCCCGCCCATTTATTGCGTAATTAAAGTCAATAACTTTACATTCATACACCACTTCACAAAGATATTAAAAGGTTCTTGTAATTTTAAACAGTCCTAAACATTGTCAATAGGAAAAAATAACATAGTATCGTCAGCGTGGAAAAAGATGTATACAGTTATCACTGCCTCGACGTCATGAGTGTAAATTAAAAAAAAACAGTGGTCCAAGATTAGAGCCTTGAGGTATGCCTGAAGTATGGCTGAAAGAGTTCTATGAAAATTATTTATATTAAACAATGTGTTCCCGATTTAAAAGGTAAGAATTCAAAAGTCTTATCGACGTATCGGGTACTGCTTGATTTCTTATTCTATCTAATATACGACTATGGACTATACGACTATGGACTTTATGGCCTGGTGATGATTTTTTTTTAAACTCTCTGTCATTTGAACTAAGGATAATAAGTTTAAACATGATGAAAGTATAACACATATGCACATCTCCAATACCTTTGAGAAATTTGATAGAATAGCTATAGGTCTATAATTAACAGTTTTCGAGTTATCACCTTTTTTAAAAGCGGAATATGTGCGCGCCTTTTTCTATGGATCAGGAAATGAGCCAGTTCTTACCGCTACATTTATAATAAAATTCAGAGGATCGATCAGAAAATGAGCACAATTTTTTAACAGACAACTAGGAATTAAGTCAATACCAGCAGTGAGTTTATTTGTAAGTCTACACAGATTGTCCATTACTTGTTCTATAGATATTTCAATGCTATCACCAAGATAATTTTGTAGGTTTGTGCCAGTTACTAAGTTTTAAAATGTATTCGGTTTATATACTTCTTTAAATAACTCAGAAAATGCATCAACAATTAACTGTGGAGTATTAAGCTCACTGCCTTCGTACTGCAGAATTTATGGTATTCTCGAGGCTTTTTTGAGGTTATAAATGTATTGGGTGTGGCAACCATTTTATTTTCAACGTTTGCTTGGTAATCATCATATAGTACGCGAGCCTTAACCTTCATAATTGATCTGAGATCTTTGAAAATATTAAGGTAGTAAACGTTTTTAGTATTCTTATATTTCAATCTGTATTTATATTTTTTCTTAATGTCTCGGATAAGATGTTTTCTATACCAATTTCATATAACACCTTGTAAAATTTGTCTAATGCATTATTAACATTGCCTTCTGAATAAAGAGACAATCAGTCAACTGAGGCAAGACTAGAAGCGACAGATCTTTATTTCTAAATTTATAACGTTTAGAATTTAAATTTATTGACATTATATGTTTTACAGACAATTGCGGCAAATGTGCTTCCAAAAATAAGACTAAGGGGGGATGGTAATTATCTACAGGTAAAATAGGCCTTTCACAAGATGATACTTCACATGGAAATGTCGACAGGACAATATCAAGATACCTGTTGGTAATATTGTTAATATGCTTACACTGATTAAGTTGATGTAGATCTTGAAAAGCGATAAGCAACGCTGGTTTTCTATCAGGGTTACCTACGGCTACAAAATTTTAAAAATTTGGAATGTTTAAATCACCGAAAATTAATAATCTACTCGTATTATTCCAAATCTATTGTAAGCTAGCCATGGCATCAAAAAGCGTTTCAACTTCCTGAGTTCTTATATCTAGGGGAAGGTATGTGCCCATTATTATACATGGAATACCCTCAAGGACAGCCTTTATTGCAACTATGTTAACTTTCGGCACGACACTTATTATCGAGCTTAAATCTAAGTGACCTGAGATAAATCTAGATTTTACGGCAACTAGTACACCCCCACCTCCCTTATCTAATCTTTCGTCTCTATAAACATTAAAAAGATTAGAATCAAGGAACTCAGAACTGTGTACTTGAGGTTTGAGCTAAGTATCAGGCAATATTAAAAAATCATAATTGGAGATATCAGGAGACGTTATAAGTAACTTAAATTTAGTATAATATAAGGTGATATCATTTAATAAAGTTAAATCTACCGTACGGGTGTGAGTAATTTAGTGCTCATTGTTCCATAGATTTCTTCAATTCGTTGTGGCCTGATCTCTCAGCTGCAGTATGATAGGCTTGCAGGTATTTACCGATCCTTAAGCATTTAATACTGCATGGATTGTAGTCATTCGAGATTTCACAAAGGAAGTTACTGACAAGATCATTCAGTTTAGTGTCAGGTTAGAAAACATCAGGAGATTTTTTAGTATCAGGACATCCATGCAATATTAAATTATTCTTACGTGACATTCTATCGGAAACTTTAATCAAATTACGGGAATATTTAACAGTGTTCTTGGGCGAGTTTTCCAGTTTCTTGACTTTTACTTTTAGGGTGTCGATGCGATCTTGTGATGTATTTAATTGGGTGCCATATGTGTTAAGTTTTTTTGAAAGTATGTCGGTTGAGTCTTCCAATTCAGCAGAGATTGTTTCTCGATGCTTCTCTAGAAGGTCCGATTTAGTCTTTGTGTGTTTCTTGAGTATTTCTTCTAGATCTGCCTTCGTTACGGGACCACTCTCAGTACAAGCCGAGGTATTAGTATTCCTGAATACAGGAGAAGAGGATCGGGGTTTGTATTCACAATATTTCCTTTTCCCTGATTATCGACTTATAACCGGCCCGATGCATTTAGGCTAGTAGTACACACAGGTAGCCATTTGAATGATTATAACACAAATCTAGTGTTTTTCAAGGGCCAGCTGTGTTTTTCCCGGTATTGTGTAATAACACAATTTATTGTTTTTTACAGTATTTAGTGAAAAATTTAGTGATTTTTCTGTTCTTTTCACTCCAATTCATTAGTTTACCGTTCCAAACAGTAGCAAACAAACTGTTAGCAAATAACGATTTGTCAAGCGATTTGACCAGAGAAAACCGTCCAATAAGATGAATTTTCTAATCTCAATTCGCAGTTGATTCGTTGAGGTGAATTTGCTTTGGGAGGGGCCTAAACATTTCAGCCAATGACAGTGTTTCTGTAGATTACTTGAAGACTATCATTGGCTGAGATGTCTAGTGATTGCGTTTTACCCACCAGTTTGACGCAAACAGTTCCCAGTTTGATTGTATTGATTATTTGAGTTCGTGACTTCGTGGTTCGAGGTCGATACAAGGAAACAAGTAAGTTGAAAATTTGGTTTGTTATTAATGATTCGAAATAAGGTACTTTAAGCATCTGTGTATTCTATTATTCTGAATGAAATACTTTTTACTACAAACAACATAATGGAATTCGCAGGTTTGTGTACGTAATTTATGGATTTATGCGAACGCCAAAATGTCTTAAAATTAGGCATAACTCAGAACTTTTATGTTTTCTATTGTTTTCATACCGAATATACTCTTTTGTTAAATTTCGTGTCATTTATGAAACTTCCTTTTAAAGCAGGGTCACTCCATGAATGATCACCTGAAACCGATTACGGTCAAATTTTAGAAAAATAAAATAATCAAAAATAAATAAATAAATTGTTCATTAAGCCAGAAAAAATTGTTGGAAGCATATTGACGTGCAAAAAATGGCAATAGTATATCATTTTTAAAATAAATTAAAACAAAAGTTACTTGTTTAAAATCAAGTAGAAGAGAAACAGTATTCCTGTCCTATTTATATTTTCCCACAACTTTTAAAATATAAAAATTTCAATAAAATTGTAGATTTCACTATACTGAATAATAGTAAAATTTAATTTTTAAAATTGTTATTTAAATATTTAATATATTTTTTATAAGCTCTATTATGATTGCTTTTTACTTCTTTCCTTGTTAATACAATATAAATTCAAATTTCGCGGCATTGAATGTTAAAACTAGCGAAAAGTTAGTAACTATTAGTGATTTTTAGTGATTTTTTAATGCTTGATATTTAGTGATTTTTAGTATTTTTTTGATTGCTTGATTGTGTTTTTTCCTTGGAAGTAATTGGCCACCTTGAGTACACGCCACATGGATAATGGAGAGAGTCCCCTGCAATGTCTGAGTTGCTGTGGTTACAGATTATATTTGTTTCAGGCAAGATGATGAGAATTATTTATGAATAATATAATATAAATAAGTATCCACAGCTGTGGAGACTACAGTGGCGAGCAGTAGAAGAGCGAGCAGCACTACTGCCGATTTAAGGTTATCTTCAGACTACATGTCTGCTAGAAGTAGAAGTGCACTATTTGCACTATACGCACTTATATATTTAATAATTTAAGCTTAAATTAAGGCTATCAAAACGTGTTTACAAATTCTGCATGGAGCTCTAGAAAAAAAAAACTGGAGCACAAGCACTTTCACTCGAAAAAATAAGTCACTTTACATTGAGAGAATGAAGTTCTATTCGAGACTATATAAATCAAAACCTTGTACCCTTAATAAAAATAATCCTGTAGAGGAAACTATACTACATTGCTCACTGCAAGCGGCTCAGAGCCGTCTACTGTCACACTGTAATAAAGATACATCACAGTGTGATTGCGAGGGTGACACCTTTTACTTTCAAATGTATAAGACCTAATGATAAAAGGAAATTCATTGCATTTTAAAATGAATTAAAGAAAAAATTAAATAAAAATATTTACAAATAAGAAGTGTCTAAAGTTACGCGAGAGTAAAGATGGCCGAAAAATGATGACTCGTCGAAAAAAAGTTGTAAAATTTTGAAGGCTTCGTGTAGCAATATAGATCCTGCCTTAATAATATTTATTTCATACCAAAAATTGTTCTAAGTTTACTTTTTTCATACAAAACAGCCCTGTGCATTTCTCCATATTTCAGATCTTAACTCGATCCCGCAACTGTCCTAAGTTGATTAGTTCCTAATATCTTCAGCGCGGCGCTAGTTGTCCCAATACTACCTATTTTTTGCATAGCAAGCTATGGGACTAGATCACTTCTTTAAATTTTTTTAGTAAACAAAATGTTATTTTCATGCAACAAATTATAGAAAGGAAAACAATGTTACTCATTTAACATTTGAAATTAGTTTTCCAATCATTTTCTATGAATACTAAAGATAAAATATTAATTATAAGGTTATACTGTAATCCTGGAAAAGTGTAAAATATCTTAGATCTGAAAAAAAACTTTGAATAGTATAGAGATTAAACTTACTTATTGAATTGAAGTAAATTTATATTTGGAAAATGTTGCTTAAAAATCAGTGAAGAATATGAAAAATGATTGCTCCAATTGCTTTCTTTGAACTTTTATCATTATATCTTTAAAACATTGTCTATAAAACAAATATGTTAAAACATTGATTCTATTTGCATCTTGAACTTTTTATAAAATTATAATTTATATTTGTTCCCCTGTAAAATATTTTTTCTCTCAAATTTTACGTATTTAATAAATTATTTTTAATGTTGTTTACTTCTTTTTATATTACATGTCTATAAATAAAAAAACCTGGTCTTAACTTGTATATTATAAAAAAATTTCATGAAATTATTTTAATAATTTATTATCATAAATATAATTTATTGTGTTTTCACAAATGAAAAGGATTATATTTAAATTTTTATTCAAATTCAAATATTATATTTCCCTTTAGCAAGTTTATTGGATGGCGTTTAAGTTTACGTTTTCCCTTTAGCATTTATATAAATCGATTGGAAAACTGTTTTAAAAGATTACATAAGTAAAATGGATTTAATTTCAATAGGGGTTTTCATGAAAATAAGATTTTACTGACTGCAAGATTTTTGAAAAGTGGTCAGTGGTAGGCCCATGCCCTACAATGCAAAAACAGGGAGTGATGGATAAACTAACGCTGCGCTGGAGATATTAGGAACTAATCAACTTAGGACAGCAAGGGATCACCATTTTGTTCTCAGATGCACAGGGCTGAAATGTCATTACAGCGACGATAAAGACTATTTCTTAGAAAGTTTTTTGACTATAATATTTTTTAACAACATTAACTTTTTTACACAATCTTGAATGCAAAATAATCAAACTTATTATGTATGTACATATATTAATCAAAATTAGCAATGAAGGTCCTAAAGCTAACAACGTGTGTACACAAAACAAAGCCAATAAATTTATTATTGACGGCCAATACAAGCCTCAAGCAATTATTATTATTATTAATTTTCATTTTTTTAACAATTTTGTTAGTTTAAAGAATATAAGAAAATTGATGCTCTGATTTCGATGTACAAAATTATTTATAAGAAAACAGATTTCATTTCAAAATTTTATTACCAGATATATTTAAATAAAAGAATACATTCTGCAGATTATTTCATAATACTGAAATTCAAAATCATCATTTGTGGCCTCAAATATTTGTACAAAACGAATATTTGTTTAAAATGATAAAAGTTAAAAAAAATTGAAAGACACATTATTTGCTTCAAACTGAAGGGTCGCAAGGAAGACTTTTAAGAGATTGTTCGACTTTTTTAATGCTACGAATGTCCGTGAGGGAAATGTTGAATTTTGAAAAAAGTGGTAAGGTGGTTTTTAAAAAAGTGGCATGTAGTTTAAAAAAAAAAGCTACAACCAAGAAAACGAATCCAAAGGTGAAGGCGTTAAATAGTTAACTTCGAAAACGAGGCAAATTATACAATATTGTATTATATATAACATATGTTAGGGGACGCAAATAGGCAAGTTGGCGAAGACGTCACCAGGACATGAAAATCTAAAACGGGCCTGGCTTTTTTCTTGATCTTTAAATGGCGCACAGAGATAAGTCTTGACGCATATTCGCTTCTGTAAACTCCCAACCTCTGCATTTTATAAGATGCGACCCTGGACGCCGGAGAAGACGTCCAGGATGTGGAAATCGAAAAACGGGCCTGGTTTTTTCCTTCAATAAAATTGCAATGGCGCATTAAGAGTTGCAAATTCATATGATTTCATGATAAAAATACAAAAATTCAAGTTGCTACATATTGTTTATGATTTTATATATTTTCTATACTTACGGGCCAAAGCTTTACTTTTGGCCGCCCGTGTGAAAACATTTTATTGCCGCCCTTCCCCCTTCCCCTTTTCTTAATTTTTTTAAAATGCATTTTATACATACGTATACTCTATTTTCATGTAAACATTATTAACAGAATAGAATTTATTTCTCACATGTACACCTGTTCTTAGGTTTTTACATTAGTTGTTACATCCCAAAATCGCTCCCCTTAT
>JAAAKG020006614.1:0-21367 GCA_010014905.2 Druon quercuslanigerum
CTATTCAAATCATGCATTTGTTTATAATAATTGTCAATAAATGCCTCAGGACGAGAGAGGCACTTTCCCGACATTTCCCTCTTCTTCCTTTCCAATTTTCTCAACCACCTCCACTTAACCTTTTTATGCAAAATCTTTCCCATTGGCATGCTTGCTTCTTCTTTTGCTTGATGATCTTAAATCCAAAGTTAAGAGGTCCCTCTATCTTTCTTAAGTAACAGGCATTTTCTTCCCTTCTCTTCACCGTAGTATTTATTTCACCCCTCCAGATTACCGCATCTCACCCTCGCTATCACTTTTTGCTATCATCTTTCCCCCTTTCTATCCAAATATTTTGCTGTTTACTCTACTCGTATCCCATTATATTCCTTATCATATTCAGCATTTATAATTTATGTGTTTATTTTTATTTTTGCCCAACTAATTCCTTTAACAGTATATACCATAGCCTGGATCTGACCAAGCTTGATGTCCATCTAATGTATCTTTCATGCAAATATTCCACCTCATACTCTTTTCAACCCAATATCTATACGCCATACATTAAAACACTCAGTAGAGCGCAATAAACATTCTTATTCTTCTCTTTTAGTTTTCTCACGACAGGGTATTGTTGATTTTTTCATTTTAACCAATAAAATGTCGAGTGCTGTATAAACATCGCTTCAACCACGTGGATGATACTCTGCTCTCTTGCTTTCATCTTCATTCATCTCATTTCCTCGGGCAGGTGAAGAACATAAACCTCTAGGGCTGTGTTCATCGCCGGAAATCTACGTCAGCTTTTTTATTAAGGAGATCGCTTCGTATATTTTTTTCACCTCAGCTCGACACAAGGCCAACATTGTACCAACGGTACAGCTCGGTGTACCTCGGTTTAAGTTCTTCTTTTTTCTGTTTTCGCTTTTCCGTCCTTACGGCGCTCCACTTCACTGCATTCTTAGCCTCTCGTTCATCTCTTTGAACTGGGGGAAAATTGGGGGGATACACTGTGAAGAGAAACTACGGTAACAAAATAATGTTGTTAAACAGTTTTTGTTCGTTTTATACAAATTTAGTAGTAATTGCCAACAATGTGGTTGAGAGTATTAAACCGGTGGTTGGTGTAAGAAAAAAATTTATTTGTCAAAAACAAGAATTTGCTTAAGTAGCGTTTGTTACCTGTACTAAAGAATTTGGTTGCTTGTACCAAACACGAGAACGCACATGCACAGACAGACGAAGCTCCAGTTTTCAATATAATTGTTGTCAACTGATTTGCCAAAAAAGCAACGTATTCTCGTTTTGATCCGTAATGTTTTTCAACTTTAAATAAAGTAAAGTTTAATTGTATGTTACTAGTTTCAGGGGTTCTTAAGGAAAATGCTACTGCTATTTAGCCAATTAACCCGTGGAAGGCACACTCTTTTCACGCCCCATCTATGGGCACACTGGTGCGACTGTTTCTTTTTTGCAATGTTAATACTAAACATTTAACATATTGAACATATAATAAGCATCTAGAATATATGAAGCATATTTCACATATATATATTTATGTTAAGCTAGTGGGATTAAGCCGCTGCAGCTGTGCCTGTGCAAATGCCAGCAAAGTGACCATTTTTTCGGTGTCAAATTTCGCATCAGTGTGCCTTCTGCGGGTTTAAAATATTTGGTGTTTGAGTTAAATCCCTGTAGAATGTGACAGTGGTGATAGTGATATTTATCGTTTTGACTTTAGACAATAGAATTTTGAACAATTTAATATTCGTCATTTTAGAAAATAAAACCAATAATTCCTTGTTTAAAGAAAAAACTAGAAGAAAAGAAAATGCTTTAATTCAGTAACATTCATTCTATTTAAAGTAAGGTTTTTCTTTAATTCACAATTTACTCTTTAATTCTGGATCATTCTGATGAAATTTAATTGTGATTATTTCTTTTCCCTGCAAATTAAACGCATTTTATCAGATGAAAAAATTTTTTAGTATGCAGTTATCTTGATATAGTATTTCAACTTAATATAATTCGTTTTGGAGGATCAACAAAAATTAAGGAACACAACTTCAGGGCGTACTAACATCAGAATGCAATGCAATGTAACAGCAGTGGTTTTGTAAACGTAAACTGAGACAGGGATCTATTTGAGAAAAATGTTATTCTGGATATTGAGATTTATTTAGAGCTTACAAATAATTACTAAAATGATGAAAAAAGTATCGGATAGCGTTAATGCTAGTCCAAGTGTCCAAGTACATGTTCGTCAAGGAACTTTTGTACATAACTGAAATTTAAGGCACCCTGATAGGTTTTCTAAGGTTTAGTCATTCTAAGAAATAAAGCTTGGTAATGTAGATGTTCAAAATACATCTTCCTAAAGGAACTTGTCTTCATAACTGAAATATAAGACATTCGGGTGGGTTTTAACATCCATCGTCGTTCTAAGAAATAAACTTAGTAGTCCAGGTGTTTAAAATACATCTTTTTCGAGTCATTCTAAGTAAACTTGTTAGTCAAGGTGGTCTAAACACAATTTTCTCGAGGAAGATGTAATTTGATTAGCTAGATTACCAAGTTTACTTTTTATTGGCAATTTAAAGTTGCAATGCGAGACCTAGTGGCTCCCAAGTGTACTATTCAAGATCGCTGCCCGCGGGGATCTGCAGTCGTCTGCATGAGTACTGTTTACATGTACTGTGCAAGTTGATTGACTTAGCTATTATCAATTATTATTATTTTTTTAGAAATAAAGTCAATAAAAACAAAAGCAATTTAAGTTTCCACAAAGTGCCCAGATTTAGAGCTGGGGAAACAGCAGTAGTGGATAAGCGTTCAGAGTGGTTGAATTGTGATATTCAAATGGTATTCAAATCTTTTCTGTTAGAAATATTTATAAGAAATTAAATATTGCATTAATGCATTGATCCTAGCGTGGAAAATAAAAATATTTATCTACAATTTTACTTACCTGTTGCAAAATAAGAGCGCAGCTACTATGTGTTTACAATAGTGGCTTGTACCAGCTTTACAACTGCAGTTCATAACCTTAACAGTCACTGACTTTTCTATTTCACTGTCGTTGTTATCTTTACAATTAATAGTTAGATGTCCTGTATTTGAATGTGGCTCTGACGTTAAACCACTTGTGCGTAGCAAAGTGAAAACAAGTCAATACGGACAGTCGACTTGAATGTTGTACCGCAGATGATTACAAAGCCTGAATGTATTACTCTTTTCCCTTCAATGATATTTCTCGTTGACGGAGTCGCACTCGTGTAGTCGCACAACTTTTGCGAAGGTAGCAACAACATGTTGACAATTTGCAAAACACTAAATAACAAAATTATCCATATATTTCAATGTAAGCTTACCTCCCCCCCCCCCTGAGCAGCCATTTTTGTTTTGATCTCGCAGCGCCACTCTACCCGCAGTGGACGTTTTTTTGCCAATACAGGCTAGATCTTTGAAAAACCATTAGGCTGTCTTAAATTTCAGTTATGAACAAAACTTGTTTAAGAAAGATGTTATTCGGTTACCTGAAGTGCCAGGATGTTACGTGTCAAACGAACTAGTTGAGAACGGCTGGGAAATCAACGCAAGGGGCCACTCGATCTCCACTCAATTTTCTAAAAGCAAATTGAGCAAAGATCCTACGTGACCACTTGACGATTTCACAGGTTCAAAACGACGAGTTTGCTTTCCCCTTTGAGTGAGTCACCACGCGAGACAATAGCCGAGTAACGGTACTCTTTCCGGAGAGCCTAAATTGCGGCTGTTAGCAAGCGAACGGCCTTGCTGACAGCTGTAAGAAAACCTTTCAGTTTCAGCCAGTCACGTACGCCAGCGTTTCTCCTTCTCTCTCGCTCCTGCGCGCAACATCTCTCTTTCCTTTTCCCTCTACTCTCTTTCTTCTTCCTTCTCGCTCTGGCGCACAGCAAGATTACCTCCGGAGAGCTCAACCGGTGCTCGGACCAAATAATGTACGACGCCCGCGTTAGTTAATTTTTCTTTTATTTACGGGAATTTAAAAACTAAAATCAACCTAATTTTACACGACCCTCCCCCCCTGTGATCAAACTAGGGAATATAAAAGACGTCGATTGATGTGCGTGTACCCAAGTAAATTGTGTACACGTACATCAAAACGTTTAGCAAATCAAAGTAAAGAGGGAAGAAATTGAGTAAGTATTATTAGTAACTTTAACCTATGTAAATACATATATATAAGATGAACTAATTAAGTAGCCGGGGATAGGAGGATCGTTGGGGATTTAATTAAATATTTAAATTTCACTTAACAATTAATAATTAATAACAAAGAAATCCAACGATCGTTCTATTCATCCCAGCTTCTCCGTTCCTTCGGGAAATTGAAGCTGGGGTAGATTTTAGGCCTAGTTTTAAGTTTCATAATTTTCACATGATTATAAGTATTTTTAATTTCAAATTAAAGTTATTTTAGAAAACAGTATTTTTTAAGTTAGTATAGAGTTGACGCTCGGACGGTCGAGGCGAGCGGGCCTGGCTGACGACCCCCTCCGCTCGGTTGCGACTTCGTTGCCGTCTCGCAGCCAATCGGAGGACTCGAACGCTGTCCCCGCCGCCTCGAGACGCCGCTCGACAGCTAGCGAGAGTCGGGAGCGACTCTGAAGCGACAGTTGATTTTCGAATCTCACGGAGGGCATTACGCGCTCCTCATCTGAGTGTACTTTGCAATAAAAATGTCATCTCCACTACCCGCAGTCTTTTCTTTCGACCAGTGTCGAACCGTGCTTAGTACCTTCCTTTTTTTTTCGTTTCCAGTGCCAGTCAATTTCACTTTCTTTCGTCGGTGTTTCCTTATTTTCACTTCCGGTTAATATCGTGCAAGTTCTCGCGTATTTGCTGCCGCTGCAAAGTGTCTATCTCGGAGGTATCCATCGGAGGGAGAGTGCCGTGCAACAGTGTCGTGCCGCCGCGTCTGCCGTCGCTTCTCGTGTTTAAGTGCGTTGTGTCATCCAGAGAACCCCTTTAATGTCAAGGGCTGGACAAGGCACGCGGCCGTCTAAACGCACACTGAAGGGGTGGGCGCAACGAGCCAGGCTCCTTTCTCAACAGGCCGAGGAGAGGCCGGATTTCTGGGTGGAAGCCGGACAGGCCAGGGGAGCCGTCCCGGGCACCACCTCATCGGGGCCAGTTCGTGGACAACAGGGAGTAGCCGTCGCCTCACATCGCCGATCATCGAGGGAATCGGGACAGGCCGTGGCAGCCGTCCCGCGCCGGCCAACGCGGGAGACGAGGCCGGCCTTGGAAGCCGTCTCACGCCACCAACGCCCGGAGTCAAGGCCAGGTCAGGGTGCCGCCTTGGCAAAGGAAAATGCAGACGCGAATCGGATCCCGGAACGCAGGCGCCATCCACGAAGTAGCGTCCACAAGGTAGGCCGGGGGTGCCACCTCGACAGTGGGATACAGGTCCGCCGAGCAGAGAGGGAAGCGGTAGGAAGAGGGCAGAGAGGGAGGAAGAACGACGCGCCGCCGACCGTCGGGCCCGAGAGGAGGCTCGTCTAGCCGCTAACAGACAGCAGGAAGAGGAAGCCGAGTGGCATCGGAGGACCATCGCTGCGGAGCTCCGGAGATGAGAAGTTGAGCGAAGACGGATTCCAGTGGTACAAACACCTCCTGCGCCCAAGGGGGCTATAACCCGGCCTCTTTTAGTGAGGGTTCCGGCATTCGTTCGCGGAGACCGTTACGTGTTCCCACCATTGCGGTTCACGAAGCCGGGGATCGGTTCACTCGGTGTACCCGTCGTCGCCGTCTGTCCGAACTTGCCGCCGCTGCCGCAAGCTCTCCGTGCGCCGCCGAGTACTCCGCTCCCAGCACCATCGGAGTTCATCGCTACGTGGGCCCCGGTCGCCGGGCCATCTCGGGAAGACGCCGCTTCAACTTCTACCGCTCCACCATTCGCGACCGACGAGCTGGGTACTGCCTCAGGAAGTGCAGAGGACACACCCAGTACGTACTCCGAGGACGTCCTGCTTTTATCTGCGTACGGTACGCCTGGTAGCTTCTCGCCATCGCTAACCGCGCCACCGCCGACTCCCCCGAGCAGCAAAGTGTGCCACCGAAACCTTCTTTTCTAAACTTGTATTTGTAAACTGCAACTGTAAACTGATTGTCATGTTTGTCATTCTTCAAAAAAGAAAAAAAAAGGTCGCCGTCTTGGACGGTGGCCACTACTACGAGGAAGAAAACCTCCCAAATTGACAACGGCCATTCTCATTGCCACAAAGGCACACTCGAGCCCTGGCAACGCCCTGCCAGTGCCCCCTGCAACCATAACCACACACTCGGGACCCGTGTCGCGATACGCCCCGATCTACCGCATAGTTCCTACCCTCCCACAAAGCTTAATATAGCCGGGGTTGAGAACAAGGATTACTTCTTAGAACAACGAAACCTTTGAAAAATGGTAGAAGAATCTTGCATTTATATCCTAAAAAAACTTCATTGGCAAAGATGTATTTTGAACGCCAAGTCCAACAGATTTATTTCTTATAATTATGAGACCTTCAAAAAATGGTTAAAGTGACTTAAATTTCAGTAAAGAAAGCACCTTACTCTAGTTTTGAAGATGAATGTCATTTTTTGAATATTTCTGCGTGCCAATATTAATTTAAGAGAAGTACTCAAGATGGCGTGACGTATCAGTAATTAGCTTCAGATACTTAGATGATTGACAACGACGATTGCGACAAGATGGCTTTTGTTATGACCGTGTTTTTGTCCTCCAAAGTGCAAAGTGATAAATATCTCTTATTTCTACACCACATCGCAAAGCATTTCGGACATTTAGGAAGATGCGTTTTCATATCCTTAACTACCGGGCTTACTTTTTACAGTTTAAAACCAGAATTACTAGGTTCACTTCATAAAATGACGAGACCTTGGAAAAACAGCCAAAGAACCTTAAATTCATGTTCTGAATACACCTCGATCTGTAAAGATGTATTTTTAAAACCTGGACTACCAGGTTTCCTTCTTAAAATGACAAGACTTTGGAAAAATGGTCCAGGAATCTTAAATTTCGATTCTGAATATAATTTCTCCGGGGAAGACGTATATTCTGAATACTTTGACTAGCAGGGTTAATTCTTAGAATGACTAAACCTTGGAGAAAATTTCGAGGAATTTTACATTTCTGTTGTGAACATATCTTCCTCGGGAAATATGTATTTTGAATCCCCTAAACTACCAGGTTTGCTTTTCCGACTGACGAGACCTTCGAATAACAGTCGGTGAACTACTTACATGCTTATTTTTGTAGTATAGTACGTTAGTATTTAGTAATATAGTAATAGTCCTTTTTACTAATTGCTTACTTCTAAATCGACAAGACCTTGAAAAACCAGTCTACGAGTCTTTAATTTCTATCCTAAATACACTTTTCTCGAGAAAAATGTATTTTGAATAGCTGGACTACCGGGATTACTTCATAGAATTACGAGACTGGAGAAAAGGTCGAGGAATCTTAAATTTTTATTCTAAACGATCCTTCGTCGGGAAGATGTATTTTGGATGCCTGAACTACTAGATTTACTTTTTAGCACGGTAAAACCTCGCCAAAGTTTTTTCTCATAACAACGGGAGATACGGAAAACCATCAGTGTGTTTTACATTTCAGTTTTCCACACAACTTTTATGAGGAAAATGTATTTTCAACACACGGGCTACCAGGTTTACTCTTTAGAATGCCATGCAGTTGTCGATTTTCTAAGAAACTTGATTTCTGCTCAATTTAACTTCTGCAAACCAATAATCGATCCTTCATCGAGATTTATTAACATTTGCAAACAAACATTCACAACCTTGATAATCACAAATTTTTATAAAGTGAACTAAGTAAATAATTTGTTTGTTTAATTTGATCAAAATTTTAATTCCAAACAGTTCTATTGCTCACCATTCAGGTCAGAAAATTAAATAATTTCATAACGTGCTGAAAATATTTAAAATCATATGACAGATAATTTATCTCGAAATCTGCATCAAGTTGATTTAAAATGTTAAAAAAAAATTAAGTTAACAATAAATTTTTAAGTTAAAGTATTTTTTGTAAGATCTAAAAAAAATATGGTGAGCTTCATGGAGGATGAAAAATGTAAATATAATACTACTAAGAACATAAATAATAAGATTACATATTGATATTTCTGCTGCGTAATAAAAGCCACGTTATGAAATACAAATTAAGATTAATTTGACGAATGAGATGGTGAATACTATTACGCAGGTTGTGGTAAAAATAACTAATTAAATATTCACTCAATGTTCACGACATGATTATCATCTTTGGTAGTCTGCTCTTTGCCATTGCAATTGTCTTTGATTCTATTGGTAAATATAACACTGTAATATCATATATAAAACATAAGGTCGATTTTGCATTATAGTATATTTTTTTCTACTCAAAATTGTCAAAATTAAAATATCTTCATTACCCAATATACAAAAAATTACGTCGCGCTTAGTTGAGTTTCCGTTGGTAAGTTCCTTCTAAAAAAATAATTTTGTCTTGCAGAATTTTTTCGGAGTAATAATTAATATTTTTAAAATTATTATTTAAAAAAAAGGACTTAACCACTTTCATAATTTTTCTTGAAATTCGCGAATTTTCTTGATCACGGCTGGACTGACGTGGACCATGTAAAAAAAAAATTTTTTTAATTCAAAACTTGGGATTGCAATTCTTACACCAAGGCAGGCCTAAGCCTTTTTTGACGTTTTATGTGAAGCTAGCACCCATTTTTTAGTGCTAAACCTGGTCCTGGCCTGAACGTAGCAAGCATTTGAATAAATATATTTACACTTGCAGAATTAGGATCAACGGCCATCTCTTCAGGAGATTCCTTTCCTAGAACAGTTGCTAGTTACGGAGTTACTTCTTTCGGAGATGGAAATGGTGGGCTTATACCTTTAATTGCCGGAAGTTTTTATTATGTAGCAAAAAATCGATCATATATAATTGGAATATATATCGGTAAAAATATTCATTCAATATACGATAGTGCAGATAAACAGATTTTCCTAAGTTTACCATTCTATGAACATGTTCCTGTGACAAAGGAATTACACGCAAAATATGATCGTCTTTTTGCGGGCTATCGCCCGCCTACGCCCCAGTCTACGCCACCGAGCACGTCACAGGTCCCTCACGAGGGTTCACCCAATCCGAGACCTATTCAGAGACGCCGACTTAGCGATAAGAAATAAAATGGTAAAATTATTAAGAATATTAAGAATATTAACATTTTAAAGTGATAATTACACTTTCAATCCCACTCTCTCTCTCTCTCTCTACCTCTCCTTCGCTTCCTCCAATTATTGCCACTCTCTTTGTCTCTCTCTCTCGTTCTCAATGCCCCCACCCCTTCTCTCTCTCGCTCGTTATTGTTTTCTCCCTCCTTCACTCTTACACTCACACTGAGACTCTGACAGTAATAGCAGTTTATGACCACTGAAGTGTTAACAATTCTTGAGTGTATGTCAACTATTTTTTATGATGTTGTTTTTTTTAAGGAGCTTATTCACCTTTTTCCAAAAATAATAGATCTACCTATAAGATTTCCTATTCATTTTTTATCTTTCACAACTGATTCAAAAATAACATGATATAAGTACGAGAAGACTTTTTGTTGTGGAAGCTAGTTTGAATGAATTTTGGTTAACGTTTGCTTTGTACGAGTTAAAACCGTACACAGTTAGTAAAACTAATACCTTTTCATTGAGAATCTTTTTACAGAAAATTCCGCTGCGTTGAATAAGATATAAAGCAAACCAGACTTCAATCAAGATAGCAGAGTTTTAATGCCGCGACATAACATGCTATTAAATTAGCTAACCTTCTGTTGATTTTTCCAATGCGAGATAAGACACTAGAGTTTCTATAAATTAAATAAACAAATATTAAAGAATAAGTGATATTAATTTTAGTAAATAAGTTAATGAGTCTTTAAATTAAAAGCGAAAAGGAACTTTGTTTAGTTTTCAATCAATGTATTCACTATAGGTGTATTTATTTGTGCTTATTTTATAAGCATTTTTCTTCCTCATTGATACGAACTTGCTTCCTTATAAAAGGAGGTTTTTTTTTCTAACACAAGAAAAACATGGTTACTTTTAATATTTTACAAGCTTATGTTTCTCTCCTAACGAAAATATTCTTTTCAGAAAATCAGCGCACATATAAAACTGTCAATCGATTTGCTCTGTTACAATAAACAACTTTTTAACTTACGGGAGTGTCATATTTAAAATGAAAACAAAAGTGTTTTTCATAGAAACAATGTGACTTTATCGCTTCACTTTCTAAGTTGCTATTGAGTCATAACAGATACAGTTCTGTACTATTCTTAATATGAGGCAAGGTTTTTTCCCATATAATCACAATGTACAAGTTTTTCTAAAATTTCGTAAATTGGTACAGTTAGGTCATAAAAGTTTCAAAAATAAGTCGATCGATGCATCTCGAAGGTGCTAACAATTGCACTCGAAATTGCTCAAAATTCTATCAGGCCTGGATCTCAATCGGAGCTACAGTTTGTTCAAAATTTACGAGCATCAAAGCTCATTTTCTGTTCGACAGACGGGAGGGGGGAGTTAGACACGCATACACACGCGTGAACATTTTAAGAAAATTGCATTCTCGAGCTACTGGGGTCGATTTATATCGAAATATTGAATTTTTAGGCATAATATTTTAGGGTATTTTAAAAGACCCTAAGCCATGTTAAAGATCTTAGAGCAGCTTCAAGAGCTTCCACAAGAATTCAAAGTTTTTGAGAAATTTTAGGGATTTTAAAAATTTCTTAAGGAATTTTCGATTGTATTCAATAATAAGAGGGGCTTTCAAATAATTTCAAAATATCAAAGGTTATTCACAAATATTTGAAAGAATTTTCAAGAGATTCTAAAATTTACAAGGGGTTTAAAAAATTTAACATTCAGTTGTAAATAATTTCCTAGAATTTCGAAAGATAAAGAACGATTTTACAGGACCTTTAAGGTTTCAAAACATTGAAAAGATTCAATCAATATAATAAAAAAAGACTATTGCATTATTTTGTTGCATATAAAATTGATACCTTTAGATTTAATGTTGATTTTAACTAAACCTGAAGTTTTAAAACTCACCTAGAAATGTTTAAGAATTTCATTTAATACTTTTGAATTCTAATAATTGTTTCTTAACTTATTTAAAAATTACTGAATTTAATGAATTTCGAAAAATTTGAAAATGTTTTCAATTCAGTTGGATTTTTAGGAACCTGATCGAATAATTTTCCTCGCCTTTAAATTCCTCTAAATTCATTCCAATTTTACTGGAATTAATAGAATTTTTCGAATTATGTGATTTTTTTCCAATTCATATAAAGTCTACTGAATTTATCTTAAACTGTTTCGTAGTTTTATATCATGAATACGTTCAAATTCACCTGGGATCCCATACATTTGATCGAGTTTTTAAAAATTTAAATATTGCGTTAGCTTAATGATCTTCTCATTGCGCAATAAATGTGACATTATGAAATACAAAAAAGTAAGGTTAATTTGACGGATGAGATTGTTATTAAACTTACGCTCACTGTTCACGGAATGAGGATTAGCGTCAGTAGTCTGTTTTTTTCCTTAGCTTTTTTAACGAGCTTAATGTACATATAGATTATTTATTTCATGAGTTTGTTTGATTAAACTGTTTTGAGTATATTTAAAGAATATATAATTTCTCTCTAGACATAAGATAATCTCCTAAGTTGATCTTTAAAACTGTTCAACACATTCAAGAAATGCTAAGTTAAAAATATATTTGAAAGTCCGAAAATTTGTTTTATGATTAAAAAAAATTATGGTGAGCTTTGTGAAAGCTAAAAGTATAAAATATAATAATTATAAGAGTATAAATAAAAAGGTAGAAAGTTTATTTTTATATTGCGTCACCTTATAAGATACAAATTAGGATTTATCTAATTAATGAAACAGATATCATTGTTAGGAAGATTCTTGTAAAATTAATTAATTAATTAATGTTACACTCACTATCCACGAAATGAATAAGGATCATCATTATGAGTCTGCTTTTCTTCTTGAAAATTGTCCTTATCTCTAATGTAATATCATATCATATCTATATTTTAAGATATATTTTGAATTATACTATATTTATTTTCGATATGAAATTGTCTTAATTTAAATCTCTTTGTATACTCGTAGTACGAGGAATCACGTCGCTCTCGATCGGGCTTCCGTTCGTAAGTTTCTTCTGGAAAGATAATTTCTCAAAGAATTTTTCCCCAGTAGGCATAATAACTATGCTTCCTTATAGTTTTTGATCAAGCTTTCTGATTCTCTAACTATAAAATTATTGGTAAGAGAGAAACATAAGCTTAAAAAATATTGAAAGCACTCATTTTTTCTACTGATACGGAAAAACTTTCGTGTATAAGGAAGCAAATGCATTTGATACCTATCAGGAAGAAAATTGCTCATAGAATAAGGAAAAATAAAAGCACAGTGGTATACAGATTGTTTTGTTTTAACATTTCTTAATTGTTATTGCACTTTTTCTTGTAAGTCTGGTTTCTAGTTCACGGCAAGACTGATTTCTACATATGATACATGTACAGTCGAGCCTCTCAAAATTTCGGGCCGTGCTCTCGGAAGCACTTTTACCCCCACCAACGTCCTGCGCATCTCGTAATATTCATTAGGGTGGTTCAAAAATGTATTAAAATTTTTTTGTTCACTCTAGAAAACCATACTAATAACTTGTATTTTAACCCTCCCCCCCCCAGAGTGAACCAAATATCACGAAAGAAACAAAAAACTACTTTTTACGTATTACTGTTAATTCTCAGCAATTTCTGTCATCTTGTTTCATAAAAACTATTACTAATGGACACTTTGAATTCTCTCATCATTTTTTAAAACAATTTTTAATTGCTTAAATAAATGTAACTTATTTAAACAATGATTGCCCCCCCACCCCCCAAATCAATAGTATTTTCTAAATTAAATTTAATATTTGGTCATTGTTTGGAGTAGTAAATTTGGTTAAAAAAAATTATGTAATTATTTAAGCAATTAATTATTGTTTATTTTTAAAATTTCTAAAAATTGAGCCAGAAGTGTTCACTTTTTCCTCAAATTGGTATCCTACGCTACTTTTTGTTGAATACTTACATCATTTTAGTACATTTCTTGCAGTTTTTTAGATAACTTAAAGAAAATAATATGAAATAGCATATATACAATTATTTTGCTGACTATATAGTGTATAGAAGGAATGTACTAACCAGTTCTTAGTTGATTTAAGAAATATAATTTTATTGAACAATTATTTTTTAGGAATATTTTATAAATCGTATTTTCTGAATTAAACATAATATTAAATGATTTTAAGAAGTAATAAACTCTGTTAAAAACGTCATGTAATTATTTAATAAATTTTTATTCGTAATCCATCCATACATAATTTGAAGGAAATTCGAAAAGGAAAAATAATTAATTGTAGAAACAATGACTTAAAACATTTAGCAAAATTTACTTAATCCTCAAAATCATTCACTTTTGTCTTTAATTCATAAAATACGATTTTTAAAGATTTTTTTCAAAAAAACTGATCTAAACAAACTCAGATTTTTCTAAAAATTAAAAAAAGGTAAATATATTCTTTGTATGCTGTATAAAGGTAGAAAAATAAAAGTATATGTTTCATTTTATATTATTTTTAAAAGTCTTCGAAAGAAAACTGCTTGAGCAAACAAAAATTTTTTAAAGAAAAAGAAAAGTCTTAATCATTAAAAGAAATGTATCAAAATGATGTAATTATTAAACAAAAAGTAGCATATTATACCAACTTGATAAAAAGTGGACATCTCTGGCCCAATTTTTATTTATTTTTAAAATAAACAATAATTAATTATTCAAATAATCACATATTTTTGAAAAAAATGTGTTGCTCCAATAAATTACTAAATTTTACATTTCATACAAACAATAAGATTTTTCACATTTTTCGCAAAAAACATATTGTTCAAGTAAATTGCATTTATTTAAAACATTAAAAACTGTTTCACAAGTCGTGGGGGATATTTAAATGGTCTATTTGTTATTATTTATCTTCACAAATAGCCAAAAACTACTGAAAATGAACAATAATACACAAGAATGTTTTTTTAAAAATATTTTTGGTTCATATTTGGAGCGCAGTGGGGCAGGGGTAAGGACGTGTTAACTTTTCACGTTTCGATCGAACCCTGAAGTATGGTATGTCTATTTTCATTCTAGCAATTGCCTGTCTGAATGATTCATTTCCTGCGATTGCCTGATTAAAAAAATAAAAAAATAGATATAATCCATTCGTCTTAATTTATACATAACTTTATAATTGCAGAATATAATTATTTCTCAATATGTACTTGCTACGATGTGCAATATGAACGTATATAAGTGCAATGCATAGACAGATTTATTTTCATCGCGAGCGCTCTATTGAGAGCCAATGCTTCGAAATATGCCTCGGTCGACGCAGAGGGTAGAAATTGGGGCTAATGATCGAGGGCAGTTGAGGAGAAAGAGCCCTATTGAGAGGCGCCCTAATGAGAGGCTTGACTGTATTTCTGTCCATGCCGAAATTTTTATGTCTGGCGTCAGCTAAGCATGAAACGCAAAAACCTACGTCATCCTTTTCAGGTAGATTCATTTTGTTTGAATCTGAAACATAAATTTGCAATTCCTAATGCGATAAGACAGGCCCAGTCTTGGTTTGGCATTTCACGCTACTCTAGCGCCATACCGGAAAATTTTTATATGACGTGGGCGATACAAATATTTCTAGACCAAATATGTGGGCGTTTGCATGAAAAAGGCTCTTACACTGGTATAGAGTTACGCATAAGGTCATACAACCAGATAAATTCCCGGAGTTTTAAGCCTAAGACGAACTCCTTAGTTTAAAAAACGGAACTCCGGGATATTTTTCAAGCTAGAACTTCAAAAAATTTCTTTCGAAATGTAAGTATTGTACCGAAAGATTCAGTATAAGCCCTAGTATCATTCTCCAGCATAACCCAAAAATACTAATTTTGGCTTTGACTTAAAAAAACACGAATGTCTCCTACACTAGAACCAGATATAAGGCCCTTTTTGACGCTGTCGCTTACATTATATTTATTCTTGCAGAATGCAGCTCAGCGTCCATCGCTGGAGAAGTGAGCATTCCTAGATCAGTTGCGTATTACTGAGTTTCTTCTTTCGGGGATGGAAATGGAGCACCTAAAAAACTAGGGGTTCATTAAATTTGCGGCTCAAATAAAATTTGTTATGATTTAATACTAAAGCTCTAATAGTTGCCTGTACAGGGCCAAAAAGGTTCGTTTAGAGCGGTCCTGAAAAGAACATGTAGGCGCATTCACAAGCCAACCGTTTGCAAAATAAGTTTGGTAAGTTAGGGATGGATTTACTGTTATCGATCGATGACTTGGCACAACAATTTTTTGTATGTGAATATGCCTGTATGTTGACAAATTTGCTACATAACCTGCAAATTATATTGATTAAGTCATTATACGTATTTTAATTGCGGTGATATTTTGCAATTTAAACATCTTTATTAAGTTATGTCCATCAGAGTTCGATTACATGTGTGCTTGAGAGTAAAAATTATGTTCCTAATTAAACAAAATTTGGAACAAAGCGAAAAACAGGTTCTCTATAAAAAGGCGCAATTACAATTGGGATTCTTTAAAACACCAACTAAGGTATCATTTAGAGCATATTTATCGTTTTGGGTTCCTTTGCAGCAAGTGGGGTTCATTTTCGCTCTAGCACCTTTGGAACCAAAAATGGGTTTCAATGGAAACCCCAGTTTTTTCTGTGTGGTCTTATACCTTTAATCGACGGCAGTTTTTATAACGTGGAAACCAAATCAAACGTGTGTAATAGGAGTACATATCGAGGAAAATATTCATCCACTGTACGATAGTGCAGATGAGCAGATTTTCCTAAGTATACCATTCAATAAACCTATTCCTGTGACATCGGAATTACATGCAAAATATGACCATCTATTTGTGGGCTATCGCCTGCTTACGTTTCCGATCACGCCACCGCTCTCGCGCCATGATTTGCTCAGTCTAAGACCCAGTAGAGACGCAGACTTAACGCTAGTGAATGAAATATTAATATTATTAAGTTCAATATCAGGAAATAGAAAATTAGATTATGCTGTCCAATTTCTAACACTTCAATCCGGCTTCGGATAAAGTATGATATTCTTCGCAATGATAACATTGTATCGAATCGAATAAATGTATGGGTTTGATGCATGAAAGATCTTTTTTACTTTCTTGCACAAACAATACCCCTACCTATGAGATTTTTTTAATTTTTAATTTTTAGAAAACTGATTGACCAATAACTTAATTTAATCGTATTATGATTTAAAACCAAATCAATCCCTTCTTCGACCGACGATATTTATGAATGTTGAATCCTAGATTCTTTTTGATGTCTTACGGTCCACATAAATTGAAATAAAATCGAGCCAAAAACCATTTGTTAACTCAAAATTTATTTTATTTAAACTCCTCTCTCAATCCTTAACGTTTCGGTACAATCCATACCTTTGTCAAAAGTTTTTATCCTGAATAGTTATATTTTTACAATTAGTAATATTAAGAAGAACAATCATGATAAATAATTACGTAACATTATCTAAATTTACAGATAAAACATCAGATAAATGTCGTTGAGTAAAAACCAAAATAAAAACCCATGCCATTGGAGATTTATCAGTGAAAATTTTCTTCATAAGTTAAATTTAAAAAAAAATAAAAACAGGTTTTGATAAAGTCTTAAAAAATAAATGACACTTTTAATCTATTAGTGACTACAATAACAAAAAATTGAAAAGGAATCTTACTACATAAAACCATACCAGATAAAATTAAAAAATATTTTCTAAGGTAAGTTTTTACTCAGTAAAGAAGTGGAAAATTAAAAGTAGAAAGTCCAAATATCACTTGGGCAAAATTTTAAACAGGAAATTTATCAAATATTTTTAATTCGTCAACTCATACTATTTCATATATAAAGTGATATTCAGTAGAAGAACACGAATTTTTTAATACAATGGAATACTCGTTATATTAAAGTATTTTATAAGAAACCTAATTTAATGTATTATTATGTATTACACTTCGAGGAAGAATTTTATTCTTTGTAAAAGGTTCACAATGTTCCGGTTACAAACGCGGAAAAAGTAAAGCAGCAGTGCAATAAAGATCAAGCGTGCCTGAACCCAACGATTCCTTCTTTCGACAACACCTCGAAATCGCAAAGCAATTAAGAATTCGTGTTTGTCCCGTAAAAACCGAATACTTTCGAGCCTTTCTCTCTTTTCCTGTTAATCACGCGTTATCCTCAACTTCTTTCAAATTTGCGTATAATCTGTGCTATTGACCATTTCTAGACACTTGACTGTGCATATAGATGGCTCGGTATTTTAAAAATATTTTTAGCGTTTCCGTTCATGTGATTTTCATTCTATTAGTGTGTAACATAATGTATCTTCAAGATCCTCACTATAACATTTCCACAATTGAATCGGCTTAGAAACATGTTTTTCAACTTTCAACAAAATTCTTGGCGCTTTGTCATTATTAAGGAAAAATTGTGTTAGTTTGCATTTCATGCGCAGAGGCGGTCTCAACTTCAAATATGGTTGTGATTCATATTTTATGATTCAATGCGGTGCCATCGAAATAGTTTCTTTGTCGGTGAGATTTATTAGGTCTTATCGCGCAGTACTGTTTCATTATTTTAAACAATGTCCTCCGCATTTACTTGGTAAAGATTTAATGCCAGACCATCCAAAATTTCCCCTTTATTCGAATAAATAAATAATTGTTTTATATTTATGACCCAATTATATTTTTCGGTTCCAATACCGTGTTGTGCGAAAGAGAAGAGTCTATCAATGTAATTTCTCGAGTATCTGCTGTTCGGCATACTTAAGTTTTTTTTTACCATCTTAGCATTAATTTAAGGATCGCCTCCAGTCTCAAAGCACTGCTTGGTGTGTATTATGAGGGTAGCTGGAGAAGTTTGTTATAAAAACTTAATTGTACTCTTTCTAGTTTCTCCATGTACATCAGGTCCCAAATTTGAGCGTTATGTAATAACATATTCGCTACTAGACTAGAAAAAAGGATCTGGTTGGTATTCCCGGTTTCGGCCTTTGTTGCTCTTACAATTTTTAAAGACTTTGTCAAAAACTAGTATCGATAATTCGAAAAATTCCGCTAAATCAGTAATAAAAAAGGCAAAAAATATCAGACTTAAAATTGCACCCCGTAAGAGGCCAAGAGTGAACTCTACTGGGGACGAATTTTCTGCTTCCACTAGAATTACTATGTTTGCTTAATCATAAAGGTTTTAGATCATTCTTATTATTTTAGAAATCACTCCTCTTGCGATTAACTTTTCTTACAATATATCGTGATTAGCTTCTCTTACAATATATCGTGATGTACGGAGGGGGACGCATTTTTAAGTTCACAAAAATGGCAAAAGCACTCGTTTTGCTGCGCTTAGCGTTCAGTGCAACTTCTGCTTTTTCGACAACCGGCTTGAAATTCGGGTATGACATATGTGTTTTCTGTCCAATTCTGCAAACGGTAGTTAAGTATTTCGGTAAAAAATTTACTAGCGCAATTATTTTTTAAATATTTGTATTGTTCTTCTCACCCTTTTTGTGAATCATACTCGCGTGAATTGTAACCCACTTATTGGAAATTGTTTCTAGATCCATAATATGATTAGAGTTTTTCTATGTAAGAGATCTAGATAGGAGTCATAATTTTTATAATTTCAAATGAGATACCAACGGAGCTAGGGACTTTTCCATTTTTACATTTATATAGGGCGGAAGTTATTCGTTATATTTTTTAATAGCATCTAGTTCTGGGTGAGTAACCCCCGTGTACAAGTTAGGACCAACAATTCTTATTGTAAATTCACGAGAGAGGAAAAATTTCCAAGTGTGATTATCTATTTCACATCTTTTGTGATGTACGTTTTCTTATAAAAGAATCAATATTTTTCTTATTGTAGAGTTTTCGTTTAGAATCTTAAATAATTTTATGCGTCTTTCTAGCTTCACTCACCTCGTTTCAAGCAGCTCGAGGGTCACATTTACGCGTACAAATTTTTAGCTTTGGACGGAGTTTTTGCTTGCTTAGTACATTTTTTTAGGTTCAATTTTTCGGCATTTTTTGAAATAGCTATTACCAGAGTTTCATACAGAACATTTAAATCTTTATCGAAGAAGTTTAACCATGTTAAATGATTAATGGACATATTATGCCATACCAGATTAATCACTAAAGTTTCTAATTTATTTATAACTCTCCAATGAGTCCCTAGTGTTAAGCAAAATACTATTATTTATTTCTGTCTCGTCACTTAATTGATACAGATTGTCCACCCTATCATTAAAATCACCCCATAACATTTTCTCATCGTCAAGCCAAGCCGTGGATAGATTATCAATTATTTGATTTATATTACTTCTAAATTCTTTAAAGTTTTAGGGTTTTAATAAATAAAACCTATGATTACTGTCATTGAATTATCAGAAATTCTAACAAATAAGTAGTCCTTGCCCTTTTCTACAGTAGAGACATAGTACCTTGTTTTTGTTGATATAAATCGCAAGCCCCCCTATAGTTCTTCCCTTCGATCCTTTTTGAACTACCAGGCTGCTTACAATCATGAAGTCTTCCATCCCAATCGGTGCTTGCAAAGGACCATTTGTGATCCATGCTTCGGAGAGACAAATTATGTCATTAGGTTTAACGAGTTGTAGAATGTCTTGAAGGTTATCAAAACTTTGCACATTATAGAAAAATATATTAGCTGATAACAATGCATCTAGAGAGTCCGATATTTTTGTTGACAAATCACTTACGGTGGGTTTTTGCGTGCCGAACTTGTACGTGAGGACGTAGACTCAATAATGCGGGTACTGACGTTGTCATCATCTTCCAGAGTTTTGATAATTTCACGTATCTACGCGGATAAAAAAATCTAAGCATAATAGTAGTTTGAGCTATTCCTATCAAAGTAAGAAACTTTAATGAGCCAAATTAGCCCAAAGTTTTTGAAACATTTGCTCGAACTCAAACAATTTTAGCGTGGTAGGCCTCTTTACTACCAAAGCCTAAAGTGCGCAGTATAACAGCTCGAGTGTATGTTTTGAAAGCCATATCGCCTTTTTAACAAAGCTATCACTTGACCCTACCATGGTTGTCATAAACCCCTCCGATTTCGGTATGGGTTTCCGACAACGGAGGTCCTTAAGCCACACATGCGCTCCACTGCATCAACTTGTGAGAAAGAGCGCTATCAGTAGGTGTGGCATAAGCCCCTCGTTGGTAGAAAACCATGCCGAAATCGAGAGGGTTCCTTGCAATCACAGAACGGTTTCGTTAACGCTTTTCTCGCTCAGCAATATTACACTTGGAGAAACGAATGCTTGGCTTTCCTGGTTTAAGATATACCCGTGCTTAATTTGCATGAATTCTTACAAGGACAGCAAGAAAAAACACTACTATAAAGGCGTCAGAAGTGCTGTTGGTATATTACTTAGACTTTTTCTCCGTGTAGTTCAGGGAATAATCCGCAGCCTCTAGCGATATAACTATGCCTCTTATTTCATATAGCTTTACAAGATCTTTTAGATTTCTTGCGCAGAATCAAAGATCTATCCTTTTGTCTCTCGCATCATTTGTTAGGTCATATGAAATTGGCTTTCCATCTTGGAAGCATCTAATCTTTACACGTCAGCAATACTGGAGTTCGGGATGTTTATATTTGATTCCTTGAGAAGATTCGAGACATTGTCGTGGAGATTGAAATTAAACTTTGTGGAATCTTCTAAGTTCAACATCACGATATTCACAATCATTGCACGTTACTCGAAGTTAAGAAAGCCTTGCATGTATTTTCGCCGCACATCATTACGGGTTTTAGTGTCTAATTTTATATTGTCTATTTTTGTATTATTACTCGATATATCTTTCCTAATTTTCAGCATTAGATTATTCTTATAATACGCCAGATATAAAGTGATATGTAACTTACCTTATATTCATTTAACCAAAAGATGGTTCCTCTTCTAGAATAATTTTCTAAAAATAAAAACACTCCAGTGATTATAAATACAAACTAACTACACAGAGAGAAATTCCTGGTTACAGTAACCTGACGAACATAGTGAAATTTGTCTTTTACTACAATTTTCAGGTTAAACGAGAATTCGAAATCGTTATTATCGTACCCACATTTTCTG
>JAAAKG020006625.1:0-21367 GCA_010014905.2 Druon quercuslanigerum
TTTTTGTGGGTTGGGTCGGGCGCCCCACAAAGGAGGGCGAGGGCGAGGGGGGGGTCGGGCTGGCTGTCTCGCGTGGGGGGGGGGGGGGGGGGTTGAAATTTCTGTCTTCTGATCTGTCAGATCGTATTGCGACCGATGGAGGTCTCAAATGGATGCATTAAAAATTGACAAATTTTTATTTTGAAAGTGAAAAAAGCAAAGTCCTCTAAAACTTGAAGCAAAATTTTATCTTCAGATTTCCTAGCCCTTCGAGATTTCTTTCTTATTTCTTAAAATTGGAATATCAGGTTTTTGTACAATTAAAAGCTGCCAACCTTTAATAGAAGTCTGAGAATAGGATTATCTTCTTTTAGCTATACAAGAATAAGCTCTTCAAAGTGTAGCCAAATATTTAACCATACTCACTTTAATTATCTCATTATTGAAAAATAATTTTTATACAACGAAATGAAATTAATAAAAAGTAATCAGATTTATTATCTCACCGGAGCTTATGAAAAAAACCTGTAAAATAAAACTATGAAAAAAAAAACTTTTTCAAAGACGCCGTGAAAAATAAATTGTACATTAGGTCGCTGTGAAAAAAATATATTGTTTTAAAAAGGCCGTAAAGAAGAACACATCTCAGAAAAAGGCTACGAAAAAAAAATATTTCAGTGAATGCTGAGAAAACTCCTTATTCGTATAAGCGCCGTGAAAAAAGACCTTTCTCATGAAAAAACCGTGAAAAAAATCGAAAAAAATGTATTTCGGTAAATGCTGAGATGAAATCTTATTACTATAAGCGCCGACAAAACAGACCTTTTTCATGAAAACCCCGTGAAAAAAATCCTTATTTGTAAAAAAGCCATGAAAAAGGGCGTAGTTGTTAAAACTTTTAATTAAACTTTTTAATTCCAAGAAAAAAAATTATAATAATCATTTTGCCGTAAAAAAGTATTATTGGTGGACTATGCAAAGAACTATAAATAAGTACCAAGTCAAAATCGTGTGTTTTACGTTGACAATCGTTTATTGACTGGGTTTAAGTGTTGTTTAAATATGTATGTTTGATATAGAGCGCGTGGACCTATAGATATTTATATAAAACATAGTTCATAATAGGAAAGAGGAGAAAAGTACTGGGCGGATAGCGCTAGGCCAGATGACAGGGCGGAAATAACGAAAACTCACTGCAATTTTCTAAACTTGTTTATATATTTAAACAATCATAAATATTTACAATAATAAAATTTCAATTATAATAAAAGACGCCCTTTTAAACTAAGATTATACAGTAACCAAAATTTTTATCCCTACGGGCATTCAATGATGCGGGTGTTTTTTCACAGTATTTATACAAGACATTTTTTTCACAGCGTTTACCATTATGTATTTTTTTACAATGTTTACTGAGATATGTTTTGGTTCATCGCATTTTATAGAGATAAGTTTTTTTTCATGGCGTTATGATAAGATGTGTTTTTTTCATAGCGATATGATTTGCGGGTTCGTTGTCCTAAGCACCGGTGATTTACAGTTTTTAATAATATGCAATCAAAAAATCAAGTTAAGGAGAATTTTTTTAAATTTATCATCTTTGCAGATTATTTTATTTTTTACGGTTGCAGATGAGTGTAATAATTTCAACTTGGATCATTTATAACAGTATCATGATATAACCAAAATTGACTTCTCTTACCCATAAATGATATTGAATGTGCTTTATAGAAACATATATTCTTTGATCCATACTTTCCTAACCGCCCATAACGAATTAAATTTGACGTATTTCGAAATTTTTGGATAGACTTTTCGACAAAGCAATTCCTTTGTAAAACATGATTTAAATCTAAGATACTAATCACATGAAAAAATAGTTTTTTATGTTATTCATATGAAAAAAGCATAGAAAATAATATTGTGTAGTAATCATAATAGATCGTTACTTAAACATATTATTCAGCGAAAAAGTAAAATTATCATGTTGTGTGCATTTAAGAAAAAGTAAATCACAATTTTAAAGCAGAATTATAATTTAAAAATCTGATTTTTACTTTTTTGTAAAATACAAGTTAATTCTAATAGTAATTTATGATTGTCACATATCTGGTCTTTTTGTTTATCTTATAAAAAGAATCAAACATTTTTAGAAGGTAAATTACATGGAATCAGCTTCAAAGTCAATCGTTTTGAATCTGAATATGAAATCAACTTTTAAACAAATAACTGAAACGTCGATAAAGATAAATGGTCAAAGGTTTCCAAATGGATTCTCTAGTATTGAATTTCCTGTGTATGATGAAAAGTTTTTTCATTCAAAATAAAAGAATAATAATAGCGATTAGTTTATGTAGAATTTCAGCAAAATTCTTAAAGCTTCCATGAGTCCATCGTTCTCGAGGTCACTTATCCAGATACTCGATTCTTCTTTTTAAAAGTTAAAGTAAGTTTCGCCACGTTTTTAGAACTAAAGTTACTTTCAACGCAATCTGCACAATGTTTTCCCACTTTTCGTTTGCTTTTAAATTTATTCTCTTCGCCTTTCAATATATTATTTTTGTATAGAAATAATTCAAACCTCTGATCCCGCTGTTAATTAATCATATAATTTATTATTATGAATAAAACAATAAAAACTTTATTTAGTAATGTTTCAGAATATTAAAGTAATGTGGGTTTAATATCAAACAAAGCTTTTTTCCCTAAAATTAACCTAATTTAAGGAATTGAATTAGATGTGTTATATGATTAAATAAATATCACGATTTTTATTCTAAAATTCAATTTAACATTCAGAGTTGGCGTTTAATTTGAAGTGATTAAGAAATTCCTTGAACCAAACTCTCGTTCTCAATTAATTAAAAAACTTTTAAGTTTAGTGCATAAAATGTAAATAAAGTAGCATGAAGAAAATTTAAGTTTTACAGGAAATTAAATTTAGAATGTGTACCACGGCTGACTAAAATTTTCACTTACTACTGATAGTGAGTCTTACTTTAGCCTTCGGTTATCTACTGTTTGTTGAAAAACATTCGAATAGAACTCCTCACACTTTTAATCTAAATTCACGAAGAGCAGTTTAGATTTCATCCTGACTGATAATTTTCAAATACGGATAACTTGCGTTACAATTGGTCAATTTGATTTTTTCATGATGGTTGTAGGAAAGTATTTAAACAAGGTTTACAATAAAAATAACCATTTTAAGATTACAAATGATTTTAACTTGTATTTTTCTTTTCAAATACATTTAATAGTTATCTCAAAAAGCGGCTCATTTGTTTCGCTTGAAACTAATTCAAAAACGAAAATCTATACTTGTCACAGACAAAATCTTATTATAAGCTGATGCTTGGAGAATGTGACGTTAAGGTGGCCCAGAAAAAGAAAATATTTTTCTTGTATCACCCCCAATTTTCTTTCATTTTGTGTTGGTAATTATCTATTGCGGTAGGGAATACTGAAAATAATTGAACCCTAATTTTATGCAGAATACTACCCTTAAACTTAATCAAAACAGCCTCCATAGGAGTCTCTAATAGAAATCTACATTTAAGCTATTAAAAACTACTCCTAAGAACGGTATTTTGTTCTTTCACATCGTGCATATAATCTCTCATTAGAAAAGTCCTAAAATGACCGCAGAAAGATATTTTTTAGATATCTTAAAGTTTTTATCCAAATTTTTAAATAATTCGTGTTCCGGTTTAAGGTCTTTAAATCATTTTTAATAGGCATCTCTGATTCTTTCATGTAGTTCGGTCACTTTGTGAATGAATATCTCGAATAAAAAAATGACACGAACTAACAGTAAGGTGCATGTCAAAGTGTCTTTCTTTCTGCGTTGATTAGATGTTTGGCGGTTATTCTCCAAAAATCTGGCGAGAAACTGTCATCGTTTCTTTGCAAAAAAACACCGAAATCATGCGCTTCGAGTAGATAGCTTAACGTTGAGAAGCTACTGTATTGACAAATTTGCGTATAAAAGTCCAAAAAAATTGTTATTTATTCCTAAAATCCTTAAGAACTCATATACATTTTTTTACATTGTCTTTAGTTCTACTGCACCTACGAAAACGAACAAAATGTAAAAAACTGTATTAATTTTCTGTTTATTTATACATATAAAAAGGTTTCATTAACAATGACGCAGTAGATGCGTCTGCTACATTAAAGAATAGCCGTACATTTAAAGAAGCGGGTCGCGCTTCTGGGTCCTTAGTTCAGCACTGTACAGCGCGCAGAGAATGCATGCCCTTCCAGCGCTGATATGAATTACTTTGCATTTTCCTTAATCATGATATTTTTTCAGAAAAAATTTCTTTTAACTTAGCAAAAAATAAGGTAAACATGGTTTTTTAACGAAAATAGCGCGCACTACGCGCTTACTAAATGTCTCTTCTTCAAAGGAAAAACTCAGTTCACTTTCGAACATCGTGTTGTACATTTTACAGAAAATCGTCTATGATTTGAAAACTTTGTAGGAATATGATTTGGAGAAGTTTCTTCATTACAGCGAGAAAATTGTAGTGAATTCAATATGAATAAAATAATTTTTTTCATCAGCTTACAATTCTTAAAAATTAGCAATTCTTAAAAGTTAACAAAATATGTCTTGCCGCGTGTACAATTATCTGACACTGTACTCTTAATATCTTTTTTACGTGTTGAAACTTAAAAAATACGTTTTTTTCTACGAACTTGAACGTGGAACTACTTTGTTAAAATATTTTTTTCTTAAGAATCATCATTTTAGTTAAAAATGCAGATTTTTTTGTTTTAAATTTGAAAATTTCATGGAAATTTGTTTTTATTTCTAAATTGACTTTTTTTATTGAAATTTGAACCATTTCATGTTTGGTTAAACATTTATCTTGAAAATGCATGTATTTTGTTGATTTTTTGGGTATATTTGGGATATTTTAGATTTTTTGGTATCTGTTACACAAAGAAGCCTTTGTACTTTCTTCACCTTACTCCAGACTTTAAAATAGTTATCATTTATTATCAACAAGTTTTTTTCACAATCTATTTATATGGTGTTAATACTTTTCCTTTTTCGAACATTAACAGCTTTGGCTCGTTATCGTAGGTGCAGCAGTACTAAAGATAATTTTTATTCTGATGAACGACTTTATAGTCGCGTTTTTAAAAATATTGTATTTTTTAAAAAATATACGAGTTTTTAAGGATTTGAGGAATAAATAAAAAAATTTTGGGAATTTTATAGGCAAATTTGTCAATACAGGAGCTTCTTAAAGTAGAGCTATCCACTCATAGCGCATGATTTCTGTCTATTTTTTCAAAGAAACGATGACAGTTCCTCGCCAGATTTTTGCACAATAACCGCCAAACATTTAAAAAACGCAAAAATAAAGACACATTGACATGCATCTTACTGTTAGTTTATATAATGTTTTTATTCGAGATATGAATTCCCAAAGCGACCGGACTACATGAAAAAATCAGAGAGTAATTATAAAAGACCATAATTAAACTTTTAAAATATGTGTTTTTTGTATCTATAATTTGAGTTAACAAAATTATATTTAAAAAAAAGTAATTTTTAATTCTAAGTAATATGGTTTTTTTAAATCCGAGAATAGCCCAAAAACGGATCTTTTCTCATAACAAAAGTCCCAGGTTTATTTCAGAAATATTGAATAATACCAGCATTAATAAATAAGGGTTAAATAGCATTTGATGCATAAAGTGAGTATCTATATTACCAAGATGTCAGAAAAAGAGTTTCAATTTTGACACACTTCCACATATCTAATCGACTTGAAACTTTGCAATCATACTTATTTCCGATGAAAACAGGAAAGTCTCAAATTAAAGTTAAAAATTTGTTGTTTGATGTGGAAATTCCTTTGAGATGGCAGTGAATTGAAAAAAACGATCGACCGACTGACCGACCATACGGATATATCTCTGTTTCTCTCTTGCGCGTATACTTTCTATAGTCGATTCCTTCTTTCTCTTTTCGCGTCACCCTTTCGTGCAGCGATTTGCAAGACTCCTCTTTGATATCCCTACTTCAGATAGGGTAAACGAAGCATATGTACATGGTCTCTCTCTCTCTCTCTCTGCACTCTCTTACCGTGCGATCACCTCAAAACTCATGATGATTGATGGGGCTACTCACTACGAAATCTGCAAATTTAAAAACTGTGAACGCGACAATCTGGATTGAATTCTTATAAAGATTTCCAGGATTTCATTGAGATTGCCAGGACTTCCGAGATTCCCGATTCTCTTCGCGATAGAATTCACTTGTGATTCTACAGGCTTGGCTAAACTCGGCGGCTTTCGGATTCAGTCGGCTATTCTATCCACGCATAGAGTCTTGGTCTACAGAAAATCGCCGATCCTCTAAAGTACACCAAATTCGATGTACAATTGAGTTGCAATAAATTTGAGTAACACAGATTCATTACGAGAATCTAGGGGGAAATCAACATTCAGAGACTGTTTTTTCTCATTCAGAGCAACGTGAAGTGTTGTGTCCGAACTGTCAGTCACCTGTCAAGATGAATTTGTCGGACGTTATTTGGGTGAAATAGATGTTGATAAGCAGAGAAGTTATAATAATAATTACTTAACTTTAAATTTTTCCCATTTACCAGTGAGTAATATTGTCTTGGAATAAAAATTGTACTTGGCGTAGTATAATTTTCAAATCTTAGATTAGTCAAAACCAACATGACATTCAAACTACCAAAGCCGGGATGTAAAAATTAAATTGTGACCGTCTGCCTCGAAATTAATGCCCGGCTCCGTCCGAAGAAATTTCCTCTAGATTTTCTACATTCAACAAAGTGAAGTTAGCGGGTGGTTGAAGTGAAAATACCTAATTATATATGTAGGCGGTCGTGAATTTTTCTATACATCCCGGCTTTAGTTTAAATGTCGAGGGACATGACTAACCTAAAATTTGGAAGTTGCATTACGAAGTTATAATTGTATTCTAAATGACTAGTGTGCACTGTTAAATGAAAGAAAGCTGAAAATTAGTTAAATCTTATTGCAGTTTGCCTATTACCTATTATTTAGTCTAATATCGCGAAGCGAATAGTTGCTTCGACAGGTGTTCAGGTGGCTGACAGCGCGGCAAAGCAGTCCACAACTCTCAGCATGAGCCAAAATTATTCTCAAAATGATACATACCCTTAGATGCCCAGATGTGCAACTACGTTCATAGGAATAAATAAGAGACTAAAAATTCTCTGAAATGCTCATAGTGAGACCAACGAAATTTGAGCTGCAACAATTTTAACATCAGCGGTTTTCTGTATAGAAATGCTCCACACCCCCTCACTTCTCCACGATGAGCCAAATATTTCCAGGATTTCTTATAAATGATAGATTGCTGAGAGATTTCCAAGAGTTCCTCCGACAATTTTCTGAAGATATCACGCGCAGCCATCTAAGATTTCTTAGTGAGTAGCCCCTCGCGATGATTCCTCACGAAAAATTTCAAAGTTAATCAGTCCAAGTTTCACTGCTACTGAGTGGCCCCACTGCCATACAAGCCACATAATGGTTGTTTTAAATTAAGTTATTATTCGAGTTTAGAAAAGGATAACGCATAATTATATGAAATTGAAGTTTCCATGACTCCCCCTTTAAACGCCACCCCCACTCCCTTTTCGGAAGAAAGGTTTCTATTACTTTCAGAAAACGCCAAGAATATGTGTATCCAAGAAAATGTATCGGTGTATGCATGTGTGCATATATGCATAATGGTAGCGTCTATGCTTCCAGTCCCAGGCCCCTTTCCTTTTCCCACTTACTCTTAAATGGAAATACAATATTATATTAAATTGGTGTCGCTACGACTTCTCTTGCTAGTACATAAGAATGACATTACAGTTAGACAAATCCTAATAATAATATATAGTTTATATTAATTCAAAGAAACCGCATAAAATACCAGGCAAATGTCTGTCCGTGGAATTGCATTATCTTTAAATATTTTGTTGTTGATGACGTCACAGTTCAAAGTTATCCTGAAAAAAATGTTCCAAAATGAGCCGTTTATTGACCAGCCGGGGTCAAATATTGATTTATGTTGCTCGATTTATAACTTTTTAGCAAACCTTAAATGAAACAAGCGCTCTTTTGTGTTATATTTTACTAAGCGTTTTCTGGCAACTTTATCATTGAACACGGTTCGTTTTCTCAAGAACTTTTTCCTCTGGGGATGATACCAATCACTAGGTCGCTCCACACTAGGCGTTGACTCGATCTCCAGGTATATTTCGGGCACCTTTTCCGGGAAAGCTTTTGACCTGTTAATAATACTGATTATCAGGTTGACCGAACAAGTTAACCCGGAGAACATTTTACGGAGTCGACATTTATGATCGACCTGGTGATCGGAATAATTTCCCGTTCGGTAACTTCCCAAGAGAAGTTGCATAAAAAGTCCCTGAATATAAAGTTGTCTTTTTTGGTCGACCTGATAATCAGTATAATCTTCGGGTGGAAAAAATTCCCAGAGAAGTTGCACAAAAAATACCTGGGTGTCGAGATGACTTTTTTGGTTGACCAGGTGATCGTTATAATCTCGTCGAGATAACCCTCCCCAAAGAAGTTACATGAAAAATACCTGAATATCAATTTGATATTTTTAATCTAACTCGTGATAGGTAAGATCTGCTGGTGGGAAAAATCCCCGGAGAAGTTGCACAAAAAATACCTGGGTATCGAATTGATTTTTTTGATCGAAATAGTGATCGGTATCTCATAGTGGAAAATTTCCACGAGAAAAAAATGATTGAATATCAATTTAATTTTCTTGATGGACCTGGTGATCAGAATAATTTTTGTTGGGAATCTTCCCCGAAACAGGTAAACGAAAAATATCTGCATATCGATTTGATCCTTTTGGTCAACCAGGTCATCGGTATAATCTCCTGGAGATAAACTTCCTCAGAAAAGTTACACGAAGAAAAAACTTAACATAGATTCTATATTTGTGATTGGCCTATTGATCGTTATGATCTCCTGGAGATAAACCTAATAGTAGAAGTTCCTGAAAAAATACATAGATATCTCGTTGACCTTTTTCGTCAACCTGGCGATCAGCGTAATCTCCTGGTGGGAAACTTCCCCGAAGAAGGTGATCGAAAATTAACTGGCTAATTTTCTAACTTTGACATTTCAAAAAAAGATAATATTTTTCATAGTTTTCATGACGGTTGTTCAAAGGACTCAAGCCGTAAGTCACCGTGTCTCTAAATTATTTTTAAAATTCTGAAATATTTCAAGAATATTTCTGAAGTCATTCTATGACTTTTTATGAGAAATTACTTAAAGAACTAAAAGAAGCAGAATAACATACTACGAGGTAGTTTTTTTTTTTTACACATACATTTATTGACAAAAATATCTAGGATATATCGAAAATTGCACATTATAAATATTCAACGTCCTATAAAGTGTGGTTTTAGCACTTTTTTTTACCTTAATGTTTATTTAATGTTCTTAGTCACTTTTACATATAAAAGAAGAAAGAAGAATCGCTTGGTCCACGGGATTTAACTGAAGCACGATTTTTACACTAAATGGCAGGAAATGAGATGGGGAGGCAACAAAGAACTCACACCATAGTGCATATAAAATTGTGAAGGGCGAAAGAACTCACATTAAAATGTACTCTAAAATGCGAGAGGCAACAGAACGCACACCATACATCAACTGAAAATGTAAAAAATAGAAAGGTTTATCAGTTAAAAATGATATGTTAAATGTACACCAAAATTTCAACGAAAATTTTGAATGGCGAGGAGATTTTAAAAATATGTAAATAAAAAATGGAAAAATCATTTTTTCCAGGCAGAGCATTTCAAAAAGCACTCGCACTTTATGACTTTCTATGAATCATCGATAATTTTCATTCCAGTTTGGTTTTGTGAATATTTTTAGGAGACAAAATAATGCTTTTTTAGCTTACTTTAAACAATACAGAAATTGCTGCAGTTTGAGAAAAACTCGAGAATGTTCTTTAAAAGAAGAAATCTAAATTTCTTCTTTAAAAGAAGAAATAAATAATTTTTCAATCGCACCTGGATTATAATTATTGTAAATCTCATTAATTACTGAAAATTAGCAGTCTGGGTAAGACCTGGGTAAGACCTAAAAAAATATGTTTGGATATAATTGGAAACAAGCAACAATTAGCCCGCTGCACGTTGACAATCTTAACTTATTTTGATACTCTGTTAGCGAAGAAATTAAAGCAAGCACTCAAAAAATTCAGAGGACAAATAAACAAATAATGTGACAGTATTAGATGATTTTTATGAAAAATCGCAAATTCAATTTATATAAGTTCCAATCATTATAAGACCATTTTATAGAAAAATTAAATATTTGTAAAATCGAACCAGATGCATTAATCCGCTAAGTTTGAATTTCGTCGAAATCCAACATTACCCGTGCAGACATTTCCAAATATTTGCCTTATTTCCGACTTGGGGCAGATCAGGCATTCAATTTTGTGGAATTTAAATTTGGTCCCCTCTAGACCTCAGCTTGACAGCCACTCTTGACAGTAGATGACGCCCCCTTAATTTCTGGGCCTAAAGTGGGTTTATTCCAAGTGTAAGGTGAAAACGTCAAAAATATTTTAATTGATAACTGAAGAAGTGATCAAATAAGTAAAGAAAAATTCCAAACCCGAGCACAAAACTAGATCATTTAGTTCAAAATATTTCTGAGTTACGTGCTGAAGACTATATAGTAGGTTAATTTATCAAGTATGTTAAGATGCAACCTAACCTCGAAATGAGATTAATTATTTATAAGAAAATAAGCAGAAGTAATATTTACTAGGTTGAATGTGAAAACGTATTAGATAAACAATGACGTCATAAACATATTTATTTTCACATATTTTTAGATGATATGATATAATCGGTATGAATACAACCTTCTTATTGTAATATAGTTAATTTTGTACAAATAACTTAAACAGCCAGTGCAACATTATAATCCGCTCATTTCGAAATAACTTTCTACATTTAAGTTCATTATAGAAATTGAAAGCAAAACTATATTGCCAAATACCTAAATAGCTTATCATATACAAATTTTCGATGTTATATTGCATCTTTGGCCTTTTTAGTTTGCTCCAAAAAAGTCGTTAAAAAAACATTTTCTTTCTAATCTTACATACTACAATGTTTTTATATCGTAATCTGTTTAATAACCTGATTTTCATATTCTCAAATTTCAGTTTAAAAGTGATATATACGATTTTAATATTTTTTTATTTTAAAATACCTTTTAATTAAGAATAATACATTAATATGGGCCTAAACCGGGTCAGACCGGGGTCAGACTGGATCATCTCTGGGCGCTGCATTTGGTCTCCAATCGGGTATCGCGTTTCATTTCGAGTCTGACCCCATCTGGATAGCCCGATTTGGGCCAAATTCTGCCCGATCTGGTCCCGATCAGATCCATATTTGAATTTATGCTCGGGTACCTTTGTTTTGTGTTAATAAAATGTGAAAGAAAAAGAAAATCTATAGCCCAACAAAATTAGTTTCGCATTATTAATTCCGGTGGTTCATTTAGTTGAATGGTTGATAATTGACCCACCCAATTTATAAACAATTTAAATTTTTGATCGTAAAAAATTTGTATAAAACCAGAACATGTTTTTCGGAAAATAAACAAAAAGTTAATTTGATAAAAAGATGTTTATGGGAAAGTACTCCTAGACCTAGATATCAAAGAAAAAATTCTTTCTCATGGTCTTACAGTTTTTAAAGTATTATTTTTAACACAATCAATTTTTTTTTTTTAAATCAGCCTCGATGAGAGACTTAATGAGTTTTCATTATTAGAAATTCTCAAGAAAACAATATTTTACAAATCAATGTTTTACAGAATAATCAATTATTTATAGAATTTTTTAGGTTTCCCAATTGCAACAGCGAAAGCTAAATAGTTCTAAGCCCACTATTTGACAAAATTGAATTTCCTTCAAAAATGAGACTTTATCGTTTCTTACACATATTTCATAGTAAAATACTCCGTTTTTAACAATTCAATGGTCATTATAGGATTTTCAGAAGTATTTGACAATTAAACTTTTATTATTAAAATTAAAAAATGTTGTACTAATACTGCAAATGTTCATTTTTTTCTTATAAATAGTGTAATTTGTTTATGAATCAAATAAAATATTATATATTATATTATTTTGTCAAACATTTAAGCATTACTCTTATGTATAATACCAGGGAAAGCTTAACGGTTCTAAGACCATTAATAATTCCATTAAAATCTTACATGATCATGTAGCGCCATATATTTTTCCACATAATGTTCATGGAAATGATTCATCTGTCTATAAAAAAATTTTAACCCAATCGGTTGTAAATTATTATCTAGAAAGATTTTATACTTGCCCTGTAAAATTAGGTTGATTAAAGTTATGTAGTATCGTTAAGCTTCTCCCGCCTTAATTTAACCTGATAATCGACATTTTAAGACCATGGATTTGAAAATTGTGGAACTTATCTGAAAACTATTAATAGTTTTAATGAACACCCAAGGGATTTGGATTTCTTAGAATTGTTAGATTTCTCAGCAAGTAACTACAGTTTCTTTAAAATAAAACAATTATTATATTAAAATTTATAATAATGACGTTATATTTTATAACAATATAATTGACACCTAATCTTCTTTCTTTAGTTCGTTATCCAGCCAAAAATAAGGCCGCTGTGAAAAAACAGTTATCTATGATTTTAAGAATAGAAATTATATTTTCAGTCATCTTTTATAAAAAAAAACAATTTTTAAATGAAAAATAATGTAAAGCTGGCAGCCATGATAGCAGTGTTTTTAGAAAGCTTCACTTCTGTCCCTTTTAATACTATCCTGCAGATAACCAACAGTTTCTAATGAACCTGATAGTACAGTCGCTAATAACCCCGGCAACTGATGCGACAATAAACATTCAATTATTAAAAAAATCTAAATCTGTTTTAATGTATCGATGAAAATATTGGTTCACTTGCGGATACTATAACAAGTAAAAAAACTTATCTCAATTTTAAAAAATTATTGAAACTCATTGCGAAAAATGTTAATTCCTTTTATGTGATTTCAGCTAGCCGAAACTAATTCCACGTTTGTGAAGTGACCAGGAGCAAAATTTTCTCATTAAAAAGTCGATGCGTCTAATCGGTCGGGGTGTTCATTGGAGTGGAAAATGAAATGAGTATGCTAAATATGACGAAAGTCTCAAACGCGACAGGGATTAATTAATAGTAACCAGGCCTTTGAGTCGACTTGCTTTTGCATCTTATTTACTCACTGGTTATGTATTTTCGTCCTCTTTCGTCTTATGCATTTTAACTGCTCTAATGAATATTTCTGAACTGAACCTTCCATAGTTCCATTTAATTTCAAAAAATTATACGAAAATAAATAATTTGCCTTAGTAATACAAAATGAAAGTGACATACTTCTAGTAATGTAGATTGAAATATGCATATGCAAATATGTTCCATGGTCGTTTCAATTTGCTTGTTTTGATCCTAAAGTTTGATAAAGTATGAGAAAACTTCCAACTACAATTTATTGGAAATTCCGTTTATTAATAAGGTTAATACAAAATATAATTATAAAAGTAGAGAAAAATAATTAATCTTTATTATAATTGTTTAAATAAGTCCAGCTCTTATTGTTCTACATCCGTCCAAAAAATGTAGGCACTTTAATTTTTGTACAGATTTTTGTGAAAATCTGTGCAGAAAAAAAATCTAAAAATATGAGAAAACATGCATGTGGAAGGTGAAGGTTTTGCTAATACATATAGAGCACAACAGTAAAAAGAGTAAAAAGGTGTCAATCTCCGATACTGAGGCACGCACAGAGATTAATCTTGAAGCAAATTACACATTTTTGGCTTTAGAAAATGTTCTGTGTATTGGCAATGAGAAAAAAGTTGCAATTAAATGTTTAAACAATTATTTTCTTTGTGGAAAAAATAGAAAAGGTTTCATAATAATCCAAGCAACCGCAGTCTCCACAGGGACCTTGCTGACGCTACTGCTGAACGTGCAACACGACTTTTTCTCACACTCAAACAGTTACACAGTCCCTAAGACCTGATGCAAAAAAGGGATATAAAGGGTTACATAAATTACAGACAGAAAATATTTTACCTAAAAGTATTGAATACTTTAACAGAAACTGCAATATAAAATATTAAATTTTTTATTTGTTTATAGTTTCATGACTAATAGTCAGTTGTTTTATTTCCAAGCAAAAGTATGACTTTTACTCTAATGATCAATCTTAAGCGACAATAGATGAACGTTCAAACGTAAAAAAGGGAGTAATTTTTGAACTACAGGATTAACTTTTGAGCAGGAAAGCATACTTTTCAACGGAATGCATAGCTATTTAAAGAAATAACTGCGTTTCCAAGTAAAGAAATACTTATTTGCATCCAAGTAGTTAAATTTAAAACTGAAAAAATATGTTTTCAAGTAAAAAGGGATGAGGACAATTTCCAGTTTCCAAAAGGATTCCGACAAAGAAAATCATTACATTTCCAATCTAACTGATGAATTTTAAACTACAATGATTAATTTTTATTGGCCTTAGTACGTTATTAGGACGTACAAAAAATGTCATGGGACTTTCCTGCTTACTGGGATATTTAGATGTCGCGAAAAAACCATGAAGTTTCCCACTGATATACCGTGGTAAAAAGTCAGCTTTTTGTAAATCTAATATTTGAACGCGATAATACGTTATATATAGTACCTTATTTCAGTTGATTGTACAGAACCAGTCAAAGAATAAAAATCAGTCAAAAATGTTGAGGGTGAATGACTTTAAGTCATTCTTAGGGGCCCCAAAGAAAATCCTGTAAGTGACAAATTAGAATTTAACTTTATATTGCAGATCATTAACGCTCTTTAAAGGTTTTTTTCGTAAATAATCATTAACTAATAATTTTCGAATGCCCATTATGGGTTCCTGAATCAATTAAAACAATAAAACAATTTTTTAAAGTAATTTCACAATTTTATTTATATTATAGTATATACAAAATAATGAAATCGAGGGAAAATGTTTCTTCTGATTTTTTTTAGGCAATTTATATTCTGGAAAAAACACACATGATTGAATTATTTGTCAAGTTATTTAATTAAATAAGTTTATTGTTATCATTGATCAAATAACTCATATCGCCTACAAAATACATGCATTTCGTGACTAACCTGAGAACACAAATTATTTAAACAAAAATAAATTGTTTGAACCTTTGCAAATAAGTTAAAATATGACTCAATATTCTTAAATGACCTATCAATGATTTTTTTTAAATTCAAAGAGCGTTAATAAATCGCAATATTAAGTAAAATTCAAGTTCGTCACTTATAGAGTTTTCTTTGGGGTCCCGTCGGAGTGGCTTAAAGTCAGTACCCTCCAAAATTTATGATTGATTCTTATTCTGTGATGAATTCTGAGGACGATGCTGAAACAGGAAATTATTTGTAACATATTATCGCGTTTAGATATTAGATTTATAAAAACCTTACTTTTTCCCATGTAAAATAAATTGAAAACTTCATGTTCTTTACGCGACCCCTAAATATTAACCAGTTTCGCCCAAATTTAGAGGAATTATTTTTTTGCATTTAAACAAAACTGTGGAGTAAAAATAGAGAACTTATAAAAAAATCCAATTCTACTCTGGATGATTAAACATTGGAATGTTCACATTTTTTCTTGAATTTCCATGATTATTTCTTCCCACATTTGTTAAAATATACAAAACAGCACGTGTTTCCAATAAGAAAAAAGGACGTTTCTGTAACTTTTATTCTGAATCGTCAATATAGGGTATCGCGAGTCGACCCTCGATGTTTCTCTTAACAATTAGCTATATAATACAAAACAAACACTACTTTTACAATTGAAGTCCAGTAAGTATATTTTATAAGATCCCATAGAACTGCATGATTGAGAAATTGGGTTTTCGAGCTATTGGCGCTAAATATCATTTTATTGTGGTTTATTTTAGTAAATAAGTTATTTCTAATGCATAAACTATTACTAAATACTAATAATTTTTTTGGGTATTTTCATGCACTTATAAGACAGATTGGTGAGGGAGGAATTCAAATAATGATTTATAAATAACATTTTATGGCTTATTTTGAAGATAAATATTGAGATTCAACACGACATATCAAATACTGACTTCTTTTCTTTTTGTTTTTTAAACTTTTTTTGTCTTTTTAACACATTTTTCTTTTGGGTTGTATACACATACAAATTGAAAAATAAAAATTCTAATTTATATTTCTATAATCTTACACTGTAGGTGGCTGTATTTTATGTCCACTTATCAGCGGAATTGCACATCGAACTTTTTTGAGCATAGTCAAATCTTTTCCATATAAATCGCTAGTCGTCCAGAAATCTCGGGACTAGTCCATTACCTTTACAAATTCAGCCCAATTTTGGCGACGAACAGTCGCAGCATAATTCCAAAATCATCGTTAATATGATAACTATATTAAAAGTTGTAATAAAAACTCTATCTGCTAACATAATTAGAATTATGAAAATGGTAATTTGTTATTATAAATATTTTTTCTTAAAAAAAATAATCTGATACATCAGCTGCGATTCCAGTAAAGTATGTTCTTAAATTTCGAAACCTTACGATTGATTAAAAAACATCCAATTTCGAAAAATATTTCAAAATTTTACGTTTCAATAAATCAAATCTTTTAATCATAAAATTTCTTTAAATCCCCAAGCTATTTTTCTAAAAATACCTAATAGATAATATAAAAATATCGCAGATGCTTTTCTATTAGAATTAAACAGTAATAATAACAATATATAAAAATCAAATTTCATACGCTTTCGTCTATCATACGTCAAGATTTAAGGTTGAAGTAAAATAAAATGGTGAGCGAGACTCAATAAAACTTATTTTTCACGATTGTCTGCTGAGTAAGTAACTTTTTATTTTATAGGAGAAAACGAGGTGTGAAGTCTTAAGATCATCAAATTGACAGAATCTCGACGTGACTTGCAGGATCCGCATTGATGAATCGAGATAAAGGTGAACACCCTATTAAAGCCGGAGGCACTAAAGAGCTGGCTTTAAATTTCAAATCCTTGAGTCTGTCCCTACAGGAAATACTTCGACAGTTACTCTGAAGGAGTGAGATCTTCTTTTGAATTTCCGTAGTAAACTTTATTTGCATTTCATAAAATAGAAAGCAATGTCGTCGTATTACGAGAATATTTTCAACTCTACACTTTAAATTGTCTTCTTGTTTCATGGTCTCTTCATGTCAAATCAAAATTCCTCTTGTGTCGGGGTTTCTTATCACTTGCAGAAAATTTATTACAAAAATAACGAAAAATATTTCTTAAATTTAAAAGGCATTGTCATCTTAAACTTTATAATTATTTTTTGATCAACATTTTAATGGCTTTGAAAGATTTTTTATTCGATAGAAACTGTAAGGTTTGACTTTTCAACAGAAAGAGAGCTAAAAAAATATATTTAACAATCCTCATAACCAAATGACAGGATTTACATTTTTCACTAGTAAATAAAATTTTAGTTACCTTTTTTGAGTGAAGAGAAATCAATTTTGTTTCTTTATCTAAACTTAAAATTGAGTGTTTTAATTTACTTAGATGTTTCGTTTCTCTAAATATAATATTTTGATCAGACTTTTCAATATTAAAGTTTTGTAGTCAAGCCAAATCCAATAAATGTGTGGTCAGAGAATTTTCATTTTGTCTTGTTTCAAATGAGATCTCCTTATTCCGGAACTCGCCGATCGTAAAATTGTACCCGAAGGTTATTCGCTTACTTTGCTATCTTGACCTTACTTTCGTCACACTAACAAGATTAAACAATTCCAATGTTTAAAAAACTGACCTTATTCAATTTAGTGACTTGATTTTAAAGAAAAATTAGAGCATTACACTTTAAAAACTTCAACTGACCACCGCCAATATAAATTTTCAAAATAACAAAAGGGGTTTCAATGAGCTTAGCACTTAATAATTACCTAGCCATAATACCATGCTTATAATATTTTTTTAACATTGAGAAAACATATTTAACAAATTTTCAAGATATGTATTTCCGGATGAAATATTCATTATGTTTGAATTAAATTTACATAAATATATTAAATTATTTCATTTGTAATCAATGTAACAGTTTATTTAATCAAGAAAGACGCATAAAACATTGGTTTGTATGTATATATATATTTGACATGAACAGAATTTAACTTTATCGTTAAATAACAGTCAAATAGTATTTTTGTAAACAAATTAAAAATAATCATTTTTATATATTTTCATTGCATTTTTTAAATTTGATCAAATTTTAAAGAATTTCCTAATTCGTAAATAGCGGTTCAAAAACGTTTTTTGGTTAAAAATTCAACTGCCTAGTTTAAAATGGAACTACCTTGTTCAAATGTCATTTTTTTCTTGATGATTCATCATTTTATTTGAAAGACCTCTTTCTTTGTTCAAAATTTAACTATTTTTTAAAATGTTTTTTTCGGTTGTGAGTTAGCTTTCTCAACTAAAAATTCAACCATTCTATGTTTTATTAAACATTTAGCTGCTCAAGTTGAAAATTCAACTATTGGGTTGACAAATTCTGTATTTTGTTAAACTTTTGTCTTTTCTGGTAAAATAATAATCTGTTTGGTGCCTTATTTAACTTTTAGGTTAAAAATTAACTTAAAAAAATTAGGTTAAAAAATTCCTTTAGAAATTCGACATTTTGTTGCACATTTATTCATTTTTGTAAAAATTAACCTTTTTTTATTGAAAAATTATCTTTCTCGTTAAATATTAATTTCTATCATTATAAATTTCACTATCAGGTTGAATATTCCTTTGAAAATTCAAATTTGGCCAAAAATTAAAGTATTTGCTTAAAAGATAAACTTTTTGTGGAAAATTGAGCTATTTCATTTTTTGAAAATTAATTTTTTTATGGATATTTAATCATCTGGGTTGAGAATTGATCTATTTGGTTAAAAATAAACTATATTGTTGTAAAACTGGCTTTTTTGTATAAAAATTAACCTTTGGACTAAAAATTTAAATATTTGGTTACATTTTTTTTATGAAGATTCATCATTTAAATTAAAAATTCATTTTTTGTTTATAAATTTTCCTATTTTGTAAAAAAAATTGGTTTTTTATTTGTTAAAAATGTAATAGCTATATTGCTATTCTGTTTTTGCTACAAAAATAATCATCTTTAAATAAAAATTCATGTATTCGTTGAAAACTCGTCTTTTTGGGTTTAAAAATTCGATTACTTTCATAAAAATGCATATTTTTGCCTTGAAAACGAATTTTTTGGTTGAATTAAAACCGTCTTCGATTGATTCATGTGTCTGAAATTTCACATACGTTTTAACGTAATTTGTGGATGACCCCTCACAAAATTCGGCATGGCTGCTACCACTAAAAGTTCTGAAAATATAGTTAGAAACAAAATTGTTTGTAATTAACAATATGCATCTCTAAGGTGCAAGATTGTTCTTACATCCAAAATAAAAAAATAGAATGGTCAGGGGAAATGAAAATATGATCAATAAAAAGTCAGACAATATCGAAATTCTTATTTCGTAGCAACCCTGATATTGCAAATTTAATTACTCGATGTCCCTGAATTTGGAATTTAAAATACTTAATTAATTTCATTTTATTACAAAAAAATACATTAGTCTTAAATTTACTGATTAAAAATTAAGAAAATAATTTAAAATATTCAGCAGTTTAAAACTTCGTAAATATGAAAGTAACGAACGTTTACAAATTTTAGGTTGTGGTAAGTAGCTTACCTAACATAACTTATCATTTAAACACTTCAATCATCAGGTTGAAAATTATTGATATTTTCTATAAATAAAATTAAATTAACCAAGTAATTCAAAACATTGAGCACTTTTATATAACGAACAACAGCTTTAACTTAGTTGCAACCAAATTCCAATTCTCAAAACAGCGATTTTCCAGCAATTTTTATCTTCTCAAAAGATATTAATCTCAGAAAATATAGAAAATATCCAAATTGTCAATTTTCTAGTGAAATTTGATAAATCGCACGATCGAAAAGTAAAAAAATAAGTCTAATTTGGTAATAGCGTTTAATATTCTAAAATAAAAATAAAAACTGGAACTTACTAAACTATAAAGTCAAACTCAATTTTTTTTTAATATCGAGAAAATCCATTTTTTGACTTTCCTATATCAGTTCTATCACCTCTCGATGAAACGTGTCACACAAACTTTGAATTTATGAACATCCAACGTAGTTATATATGCAAGTTCGATTACATTTTCTACTATCTCTGTCTAGGAATGCCCCAATTTTGTTCCTGAATGGGAAAACTTGATTTCCTTGCAAGCATGCATGTCACGTACGCATATGTGTGTAAGATGTTTGTAACAACTATATACGGTCGATGCAACAGTAAATAACTTTTGAGTTCGATTGAAAGTGACAATTTGGCTCAATTTTGTTTTGGATATCTCTAAACTTCAATTATAAACTTTATTGAAGGAAGCACATTATTGGTCCTGCACTTTAGGGTGAAACCAGTCAGTAAACTTAAAACTTTAAATTAGATTTCATGATTTGTATGCAGAGTGAGAAGAGATATAATCTTAAGTACTTGTAATGCCCTTAATGGCGTGAAAGTGAGTCGACAGCCCTGCAGATCACCCTAAAAATCTTACTTGGTTTCCGGTAAATAATAAGATAAGCAGGAGAATATGGACCCTCAAACCGATAACGCCATTCCTAGTTAACGTCTAATAGAAACTTATCGTGAATGCTTTCATTCAGAAACCATACTTGTCGCCTCATGCAAATATAATCCCCGAGAGAAGATAATCTTCTACAAATCGGAGATGTTGAATTAAGCTCTGATTTTATTTGATGTCATTAGGTTCTATTAAAATCTCCTAAAAATAAAAGTTTCTCAGGCTGGGGTTTAACAACAAAATTGGTTTTGAATTCCCTGCCGAATGTACAAAAGAAAAAATTAATCTTCTCGATTTCTTTAAAACTCACGCAACTCATTACGCTCCAAACTCGTTACTAATTGCATTAAAAATCGCATAGTGTAGTACTTTACGTTTGTTCTTGAAAGTGAAATAATTTCGAATTTTTGTTATCAATCATTTGGTAGTTGTTTTGTGACGTTTGTATATTTATTAATATTTTATTTTAACTTTTGGTAATCATGAAAAATATATTTTATGCTTAAAAATATCAAAAAAGTGACAAATATTTAAAGTAAGTATATACATATATGCAGAC
>JAAAKG020006636.1:0-21365 GCA_010014905.2 Druon quercuslanigerum
ATTCACCTTTTTTAATTTAAAAATCAACTACCAGGTTGAAAATTCGTATTTTTCAGCAGAAAATTATTTTTTTCGCTAAAAGTTAGTCTTTTTGGTTAAAAATTTAACTATTTTCTTACAACTTTATCTATTTTGTTGAAAATTAAAAAATTTCTTTAAAAAGTTATTTTTCGTTTCAGGTTAATCATTGTTGTTGGAAATTTATTTTTTGTTTGAAAATCTAATTATTTATTTAAATTGTTATCTTTTGTGTGGAAAATTTATTTTTTCTAGTTGAAAAATCAACTACTTTTTTAAAAACTCGTTTTTCTGGGTATAAAATTACTTGTTTGAAAATTCGCCTTCATAAATAAAAAATTAAACAAGTTCGTCAATTTTTTTTTTACTTTAAGGTTGATTATTGTAATTGCAAATTAATCTTTCAGTTTGAAATTCTAATATTAATTACAGTTATGTTAAAACACAATTTGTTGGTTTAAGCTTGATCTTTGGAAAAACAATTTTATATATTTTTTCAAAAATTTTATTATTTATTTAAACATTGCACTTTTTGTGCAGAATTTATATTATCTAGTTAAAAAATCATCTAATATTTTTTTTAAAATTCGCCTTTTTCAGCAGAAAGTTAAAAAATTTCTTGAAAAATTTACTTTTTTAATGTAAGGTTGTTATTGTAGTCAAAAATTCAACTTTTTGGTTTAAAATTTAATTATTTACTTAAATATTCTATTTTTTGGGGGGATTTTTTTCTTATTTTACTTGAATATTTCACTTTGGTTGAAAATTCTTCTTTTTCTGCAAAAAATTATTCTTTGTTTAAAAATCCAACTATTTGTTAAAAGTTTATCTTTTTCGTTAAAAATCAAACAATTTCGTTAAAAAAAACACAATTTTTTGGTTTAAGGTTAATTGAAGGAATTTAAAAATGTATATTTTGTTCAAAAATATAATTATTTGCTTCAATATTGAACTTTTTGCGGACAATTGATCTTTTTTAGTTAAAAATATTACATTATATATCTAATATTTTTTTCAAAATTAAGCTTTTTTCATAAGAAAATTAAACAACTTCGTTAAAAGTTTTTTTTTGTTTGTTTAAGGTTGATTATTGTTGCTAAGAATATATAATAGGTTAAAAATAAATTTTTTACTTAACTGATCAATTTTTGTCGAAAATTAATTAATTAAAATGAATAAATGAATGAATTAATTAATTAATTAAAAATTTCCTTAAATATTCAGATTTTTATGGAAAACTTACCCTTTTCAATTAAAAAATCAACTACTTCGTTTAAAATTCGTCTTTTTTAATTATTCTTCTCGGAAGAAAATTGTTCTTTTTGTTTGAAAATTCATCTATTTTCTTAAAACTTGAATTATTTTGTTTAAATTAAAAAATTTCGTTAAAAAATTAGTTTTTCGTATAGGGTTAATCATTGTTGTTGAAAATTCATCTCTATGGTTGAAAATGTAATTATTTTAATAAATGTTAAATTTTTTGTGAAAAATTTACTTTTTTCAATTGAAAATTTATCTTTTCTTATTAAAAAATCAACTACTTCTTTGAGAAATCGTCTTTTTCGGTAAAAAATTTTTAAAAATTCTTTAACAAATTTTTTTAAGATTATTCCTTAACTATAAAATTTTTCAGCAGAAAATTTTTTTTTTTGCTAAAAAATTAGTCTTTTTGATTGAACATTTAAATATTTTGTCAAAACTTTATATATTTTGTTAAAAATTTTTAAAAATTTTTTGGAAAGTTACTTTTCTGATTTAGGGCGAATTATTGCTGTTCTCTCTTGTTGGTTGAAAATTTAATTATTTAATTATTATATTTTAAATTAAAAAAGGTGAGTTTTCCATAAAAAATTAATATTTAAGGAAATAATTAAATTTTCAATCAGCAAGAGAAAACAACAATAATTCGCCTTAATTATATTAATTTAATTAGAATTATTAATTATTTAAACAGCAGAAAAATATTTTTCTCGCTAAAAATTTGTCTTTTTGGTTGAAAATTTAACTATTTTCTTAAAACTTTATCTAATTTGTTGAAAATTAAAAAATTTTGTTAAAAAGTTTTTTTTTTGTTTAAGGTTAATCATTGTGGTTGAAAATTTATTTCTTTAATTGAAAATTTAATTATTTATTTAAGTTTTTATTTTTTATGTGGAAAATTTATCTTCTCTATTTTAAAAATCAACTACTTTTTTAAATACTCGTCTTTTTCAGCACAAAAAAAAAATTTATTTCATTATTTAAAAATTTAATTATTTACTTAAATATTTAATTTTTTCAGGAAAACTTACCTTCTTCAGTTGAAAAATCAACTTCTTGGTTGAAAATTCGTCTTTTTCAGCAAAAAATTATTCTGCTCGGTAGCAAATTAGTCTTTTTGGTCAAAAATGTAACTATTTTCTTAAAAATTTATCTATTTTGTTGAAAATTACAAAAATTCGTAAAAAATTTTTGTTTAAGGTTAATCATTGTTGTTGGAAATTCATATATTCATATAATTCATATATTTCAGCAGAAAATTATTCTTCTCAAAAGAAAATTGGTCTTTTTGGTTGAAAATTCAACTATTTTCTTAAAACTTTATCTATTTTGTTGAAACTTAAAAAATTTCGTTAAAAAAATATTATGTTGTTCTTCGGTTGAAAATTTAATTATTTCCTTAAATATTAAGTTTTTTATGGAGAACTCACATTTTTTAATTTAAAAATCAACTCCTTGGTTGAAAATTCGTCTTTTTCAGCGGGAAATTATTTTTCTCGCTAAAAATTAGTCTTTTTGGTTGACAATTTAACTAATTTCTTTAAAAAATTAAAAATTTCGTTAAAAAGTTATTTTTTCGTTTAAGGTTAATCATTGTGTTTAAAAATTTATTTCTTATTGAAAACTTAATTATTTACTTAAATTGTTATTTTTTGTGTGAAAAATTTACCTTCTCTATTTGAAAAATCAACTACTTTTTTAAAAATTCGTCTTTTTCAGCAGCAAATAATTCTAGAAAATTAGTCCTTTTGTTTAAAAATTCATTTTTTTGTTAAAGGCCATTTATTGTTGTTGAAAAATTATTTCTTTGGTTGAAAATTTAATTATTTAGTTAAATGTTTAATTTTTTCTGGAAAACTTAAATTTTAAATTGAAAAATCAACTAATTAGTTGAAAATGCGTCTTTTTCAGCAGAAAATTATTCCTCTGGGAAGAAAATTGGTCTTTTTGGTTGAAAATTTAACTTCTTAAAACTTTATCTATTTTGTTTAAAATTAAAAAATTTCGTTAAAAAGTTATTTTTGTGTTCATGGTTAATCATTGTGGTTGAAAATTTATTTTTTTGATTAAAAATTTAATTATTTATTTAAATTGTTACTTTTTATGTAGAAAATTTATCATCTCTATTTGAAAAATCAACTACTTTTTTAAAAATTCGTCTTTTTCAGCAGCAAATAATTCTAGAAAATCAGTCTCTTTGTTTAAAAATTTATTTTTTAGTTTAAGACTACTCATTGTGGTTGAAAATTTATTTATTTGATTCAAAATTCAATTATTTATTTAAATTGTTATTTTTTATTTGAAAAATTTATCTTCTCTGTTGGAAAAATCAACTACATTTTTAAAAATTCGTCTTTTTCAGCAGAAAATAATTCTAGAAAATTATTTTTTTTGTTTAAAAATTAATTTTTTTATTTAAGACTACTCATTGTTGTTGAAAATTTATTTCTTTTGTTGAAAATTCAATTATTTACTTAAATGTTTAATTTTTTCTGGAAAAATTACCTTTTTTAGTTGAAAAATCAACTACTTGGTTGAAATTTCGTCTATTTCAGGAGAAAATTATTCTTCTGGGAAGAAAATTGGTCTTTTTTGTTGAAAATTTGAATATTTTCTTAAAGCTTTATCTATTTTGTTAAAAATTAAAAAATTTCGTTAGAAAATTAGTTTTTTGTTTAAGGTTAATCATTTAATCATTGTTGTTGAAAATTCATCTCTTTGATTGAAAATGTAATTATTTAATTCAATATATAATTTTTTGGTCGAAAATTTACTTTTTTCAATTGGAAATTTTTCTTTTCTAATTGAAAAATCAACTACTTTAAAAAATCGTATTTTTCGGTATAAAATTAAACAATTTCTTTAACAAATTTGTTTAAATTATTTTTTTTATTACTCCTTAACTATAAAATTTTTCAGCAGAAAAATCATTTTTTTGCTACAAAATTAGTCGTTTTAATTAAACATTTAACTATTTTGTCAAAACTTTATATTTTTTGTTAAAAATTAAAAAAATTTTGTTGGAAAGTTACTTTTATGATTTAAGGCGAATTATTACTGTTTTCTCTTCTTGGTTAAAAATTTAATTATTTGCTTAAATATTCAATTTTTTATGGAAAACTCGCCTTGTTTAATTAAAAAATCAACTACTTCGTTTAAAATTCGTCTTTTTCAGCAGAAAATAATTTTAGAAAATTAGTCTTTTTAATTAAAAATTCAGCTTTTCTCTTAAAACTTCATCTATTTTGTTGAAAAAAAATTTTTTTAAGGCTACTCGTTGTTGTTGAAAATTCATTTCTTTGGTTGAAAATTTATTTATTTACTTAAATGTTTAATTTTTCCGAAAAACTTAACTTTTTTAGTTGAAAAATCAACTAATTAATTAAAAATTCAACTATTTTCTTAACACTTTATCTATTTTGTTTAAAATTAAAAAATCTCGTTAAAAAATTAGTTTTTTGTTTAAGGTTAATCATTGTTGTTGAAAATTCACCTTTTTGGTTGAAAATGTAATTATTTAATTCAATATTTAATTTTTTGAGGAAAATGTACTTTTTTTAATTGATAATTTATCTTTTCTTATTGAAAAATCAACTACTTCTTTGAAAAATTGTCTTTTTCGGTAAAAAATTAAACAATTTCTTTAACAAATTTTTTTAATGATTTTTTTATTAATATTCCTTAACTATAAATTTTTTTCAGCAGAAAATTATTTTTTTTTTGCTAAAAAATTAGTCTTTTTGACTAAACATATTTTGTTAAAAATTAAAAAAATTTTGTTGGAAAGTTACTTTTCTGATTTAAGGCGAATTATTGCTGTTTTCTCTTGTTAGTTAAAAATTTAATTATTTCTTTAAATATTACTTTTTAATTGAATACTCACCTTTTTTAATTTAAAAATCAACTACTTGCTTGAAAATTCGTCTTTCTTTGGTTCAAAATTTAATTATTTACTTAAATGTTTAATTTTTTCTTGAAAACTTAACTTTTTCAGTTGAAAAATCAACTACTTGGTTGAAAATTCGTATTTTTCAACCAATAATTATTCTGCTCGGTAGCAAATTGGTCTTTTTGGTTAAAAATTCAACTGTTTTTTTTTCAAACTTTATCTATTTTGTTGAAAATTAAAAAATTTCGGTAAAAAATTATTTTTTTTTGTCTAAGGTTAATCATTGTTGTTGAAAATTCGTCTCTTTAGTTGAAAATGTAGTTCTTTATTTATATTGTCATCTTTTGTGTGGAAAATTGATCTTTTATAGTTGAAAACTCCACCACTTTTTTAAAAATTCCTCTTTTTCGTTATAAAATTAAACTATTTCTTTAAAAAGTTTGTTTTTTTCGGTCAAAGTTGATTATTGTACTTCAAAATTAATTTCTTTGGTTGAAAATTAAATCAGTTACCTAAATATATAATTTTTTGTGCAAATCTCATGCAATTAAGAGTAATTTTAGATAATCCAGAGTCAGCTGGACCCCATTTTGGGACTTGTTTCAAGACGTTAGGCGCGCAAATTTGAATTTAAACACAGGAACGAAAAAGGAACGCGGACCAGAGTTTCAGATTTCCGGTTCGAGACATTGTTGCTCCAACTCGTCTCCAATATGGCTCCCGTCTGTCAAACTAACTAATTAGTACACAGGGCAATGTGAGGCCGGAAAGGCACTTTTTAAAAGGACAACTGATCGTAAATCAGCGAATAATGCCAACGCACTCAAAATTAGAAGACACAGCCTCCAGTGCTCTAATCTGTGTGCGGTAACGTTGAAAGCACCGGAAAAAACGAGAAATCGCAGGTAGAGTGCAATAATGGCCACGACAGAAGGGGCCATGGTGGCCGATCTTCGAGCGGAGATTGAAAGGCTTTCCAGAGAGCTTGATTTGGCCTCGACAGAAAAAATCCAATCTGCCCAGTATGGTCTTGCTCTGCTCGAGGAAAAATCTGCTCTCCAACAAAGGTGCAATGACCTCGAGGGACTTTACGAAAATACCAGACACGAACTGGACATCACACAAGAGGTTAGTTCCACTTTTGTTCCATTAATATACTTTACTTACCACTAGTTTCGAATCGTGCTGTGAATATCAATGTGCCTTTTTTTTGGTCGAGACTAATTTCGTGGCTTCTTCTGCATTTGGATTCTATAATTAGGCAGATTTAGCCAAAAGGTCTTGGGGTCTCTTGGTTCAATTCTGAGCTTATCGGAATTTTTCTGACGTTATTATGTAATTTTTATGTCGGTTTGTTTATATTAATGTTTAGCAGCTATATTTTGTGGTTGCTATATTCTTTTTTTTTTTAATTTAGAAGAAAATTTTGTGGTTAGAAACCACTTTGATAGTGATAGGGAGATAATCCTTTTTGACAAATGACAGCTGCATGCTTAACGTAATGAAACACTCAAAATTCGCGAAAAAGTTTATTTTTGGAGTTTAATATATGGAATTAAATTTGAGAAAATTATTTTTAAATAATTTTTTACTTTCTTCGATATTAAAAAAAGGTGTGAGAGAAATAATTTGATGGTGAATTTGGTTTATCGTCTTTTTTGACAGAAATTACCCTGTTCTATTAAAATGTCATATTTTATTGCAAATTCGTCCTTTTGGGTTCAGAATTCATGGTTGAAAGTTAATTCTTTTTAATTTAAAACTGTATAACACAAGGTTTATTTCTTTACCGGTAATTTTACAAGTTTTTGGAAGAAAAAAATCTGTCCAAGTTTGATTTCAACAGTTTTTTATATAATCACTTAACTTTTTATCTTTTTTAATTATCATATAATTCAGATTACAATGCGTAATTCAAAAATATTTATAGTTTTAAAATGCAGTTTAAAGGCATGAAAATTAAAAAATAAGAGCTTTTAAAATCGAAAATTTTGGATAAAAAAGCCTTTTTAGTTGATCAAATGTGAATATAAATTATAATAATTAAAAAAAAGAACTATACGTTAAGGATTGGCAAGTGCATAATAATTTATTTTACAAGAAGATTCGAAATCAGTTGAAAATTTAAGAATTTACAGATTTTAACGTTAAAAATTAAACTGTTTCAATTTATTTGGCTTTTATTAAATTTAAGATATTGTTTTAGTATAAAATTTGAAAATTTGAAATTTTTTCACTAAGAGAAATAACAATTTTGAACTTCTAACGTTATAATTTTAATTTTTCTGTTTAAAACAAATTTAATTTGCAAGTAAAATTGTTTAATTTTGATCTATAATAAATATTGCATACCTATAATTCCTAGAAAAAAATCGTGTAAGTTTAAGAGATATTAAGAAGGTTCAAAAAGATTCAAAATTGATTAAAAATTTGAACTAAGTTTAAACAATTTTAACGAAGTGTCCACGCATTGTGATAAAATCTTTCGAACAAAAAATTTTGAACCTTTTTAAGAATTATAAAAGCTTGAAAAGAATAAAAAATTTTTTTTAAGATTCCTAGAAAAATTGAAAATGAGTTTATTTTCGAAAATTAATTTCAAGAAATTATTTATGAAGATTTTAAAAATGGTCGAAAATGCATGTGGAAGATTTTGAGGAAATTTTTTTAATTTTACAGGATATAAAAAACAATTTGAGGACGAATTCGAATCATTTTAAAACACGTTGAAAAGTTCAGAATTTTTTATAATAATTCAAATTTTTAATAAATTTAAAGCTTTTAACATTTTGAAATAAAATTTTTAAGTTATTTATGTAATCGTTCGATTTTCAATATTTCTAACTAAAGATTGCCTAAAATAATATACAGTTCATTTTTTATTACTTCAAGTGGAAATTTTTTATTTTTAAAGTTCGAATTTTTCAATTTTATTTAACGTGAAAAATATTTGCGACCCAGGAAAACCCGGGCATTTTTTTGCGTGATTAAAAAGACCACTTGGATAATATTTTTGGTTCTGAATAGAAAAAATTTTTTTCTCTCTTTTATTTAAAAATTCTACTATTTAGTTATAAATTCGATTATTTTGTTAAAAATTAAAATATTTAGTTAGAGTGTCGTATTTTTGAAACAAAATTCACCTGTTTTTGTTTTGTTTTTTTTAATTATTCTTTTCCTTCTTTTGAATAGAAAATTCGTCCTTTGGGTTTAAAAATTCATCTCCTTTTTTTCGTTGAAAGCTAATTACTTTCAATTAGAAAGTCTTCTATTATATTTTTGGTTTAGATTTTATGTTTTTTGTTGTAAAAATCTACCATTTTTTAATAATTCCAACTTTTTTGTTAAAAATTCAACTGTTTTGTTGAAATGTCAAAGTTTTCGCTAACAATTTAAATATTTTGTTGAACATTCGCCTTTTTGATTGGAAAATCTGGCTTTTTGAATTAAAAATTGATGTTTTTTTTAATGTTTTTTTTTCATTCAAACCTCTGTTTTATTTTTTGGTTCAGAATACATCACGTTTGATTAAATTATATAAATTATATTATTAGACAGTCTTCTATTATATTTTAGATAAGGTTTTATGTTTTTTGTTTAAAAAATCTACCTTTTTTTTAATTATCAACTCTTTTGTTGAAGTGTCATATTTTTGGATGGAAATTTAACTTTTTTGTGGAACATTCGCCTTTTTAGATTGAAAATTCAACCTTTTGGGTTGAAAATTGATGTTTGAAATTGAAACAATTTTCATTCAAACCTCTATATTATTTTTGGTTTAGAATTCATGTATTTTGGTTAAAAATTCTACTATTTAGTTGAAATGCCATATTTTTTGTCGCAAATTCACCTGGTTTGTTGCAAATTCTTCTTTTGATTTTTTTTTTGTTAAAAATTCGTCCTTGTGGATTGAAAATAATTCTTTTTTTTTGTAAACTAAATATTTTAAATTGGATAGTCTACTATTATATTTTAAGTGCAGGTTTCTTGCAGTTTTGTTGAACATTCGCCTTGTTGGATAGAAAATTCGATGTTTGATTCTTTTCGTTTGAAAATTTTACCAAATGGTTAAAAAGTCTTCTGTTGATTCCTTTTGGATGGAAATTTTCATGGTTTTTCATTTTCATTCTTTTTAATTTAGGACTGTAGAATATTTTCGGTTTAGAATTTATCTCTTTCGGTTAAAAAATCTGTTGCTTGATTAAAAATTTAATTATTTAAAAAATATATGTATTTTTGATCAAAAATTCGACTGTTTTGTTTAAATTTTTTTCCTTTTTTGAATACCAAATTCCTCCTTTTAGATTGAAAATTGATATTTGAAAGTTATTCATCTTTATTCAAAACTTTAAAAAATTTTGGGATCAGAATTCATCTCTTTTGTTTAAAAAGTTGACTATTTAGTTCGAAATTAAGTATTCTTTAAAAGCAAAGTTTTTTGTTGAAAATGCGACCGTTTTTGGTTGAAGTTTTTTGTTTTTTGAAAATTCATATTTTTTGGGTGTCAGTTAACTATTTTTAATTGGAAAGTCTATTATTAGATTTTTGGTTCAGAATTCATTTCTTTGGGTTAAAACTTCATCTTTTATGGTAGAAAATTCCTCCTTTTAGATTGAAAATTCATGGTTGAAGCTTCTTTTTTAAGTGTAAAACTGTATAATATTTATTGTTTAGAAGTCATTGTTTTTTGTTTTTTTTTGTTTGTTGTTAAAAATGTACTATTCGGTTAAAAGTATGATCTTTTTCTTCACAAAATTTTTTTGTCTAAAATGTAACTGTTTTTGGTCAAAGTTTGGTCTTTTTTCCTTAAAAGTTTGATCATTTGATTAAAAAGTCCTAATTTAGGTCGAAAGTACACCTGTTTTTTCAAAAAATCTTTTTGTTTAAATTCATTTAAACAAAAAAATTCGTCTTATGATTTTAGATTCATATTTTTTGGTTGAAAGTTAATTGGAAATTCTACTATTATATTTTGGATTCAGAAATTATTTTTTTTGGTTAATAGTTCTAGTTGATTGCATATTTTATTATTTGGTTGAAAAATCAATTATTTTGTTTAAATTTCACATTTTTAGTCGAAAATTAAACTGTTTTGTTGAATATTCGACTTTTTGAATAGAAAATTTATCTTTATGGTTGGAAATTATTTTTTTTACGTGGAAAGTCTATTATTATATTTTTAGTTTTGAATTCATTTCTTTTGGTTGAAAATTCTACTATTTTGTTCAAAGTTTATCTTTTTTGTTGCCAATCAAACAATTTCATTAAAAAAAAACATTTCTTTGGTTTAAGGTTGATTACTGAAATTGAAAGTTTATATTTTTGTTCGAAAATTCAATCATTTGCTTACATATTGAACTTTCTGTGGAAAACTAATATTTTTTAGTTGTTTTTGGTTACTTTTTGGGCTTAAGGTTGATAATTTTTGTTGAAAATTTATCTCTTAGGGTAAAAATTAAATTTTGTACTTAATTGTTCAATTTTTTCCGAAAATTATTATTTTTACTTGAAAATTTAATTATTTACTTAAAGATTTAATTTTGTTTGAAAAATTTTTCCTTTTTCAATAGAAAATTCATCTTCTCTACTTAATAATTAACTACTTTTTAAAAAAATCGTCTTTTTCGGTATAAAATTAAACAATTTCTTGAAAAAAATTTTGTTATGATTTAGGTTGATTATTGTACTTCAAAATTTATCTCTTTCTTTAAAAAATTAAATAATTTACTTAAATATTAAATTTTTATGAAAAGTTTACCATTTTTAATTGAAAAATCAACTACTTGGTTGAAAATTCGTCTTTTTCGGCACAAAATTATTCGTATGGGTAGAAAATTACTTTTTGTTTGTTTATAAAACCAACTATTTTGCTAAGACATCATCTATTTTGTTCAAAATTCATATCTTAGGTTGAAAGTTAATTTTTTTTCTTAACTGTTTAATTTTTTGTTGAAAATTTAGATTTTTTAGTAGAAAATTATTTTTTTTTAGTTGAAAAATCGACTGTTGGTTTAAAAATTCGTCTTTTTCGATACAAAATTAAATAGTGTCGTTAAAAGGGTTTTTTTTTTGGTTTGAGATTGATTATTGTATTTGAAAATTAATCTCTTAGGTTGAAAATTAAATTTTTTACTTAACTGTTCAATTGTTTGTCGAAAAATGATCTTTTTTGTTGAAAATTTATCTTTTCTAGGTGAAAAATCAACTATTTGTTTAAAGTGCGTCTTTTTCGGTAGAAAATGAAACAATTTTGTTAAAACTTGATCTGATTTTTTGAAAATTAAAAATTAAAAGTCATTAGGTTAAAAAAAATTTACCATATGACAAAAAAATGTAGTCGAAAATTCACTTACTTGGTTGAAAGCTGAATTACTTTAAAATAATTTCTTTTATCGGTTAAAGTTTAAACTATTTTCTTCAAAATTTGTTTTTTAAATTAGTTTGGAAATCTGATTTTTTAATGATAGAATTTTTTCGTTTTTTTTAGGCATAAAATTATTCTTGAAAATTTGATGATTTTCCAATCTCAAAATACAAAAAAAAATTAATTTTTATTACTGATAATTTAGCTCTTTTATTTTTGTCTGAAAATTGATCATTGTTCGTCGAGAATTCATATCATTCAAATTTATATTTTTGTCTTAAAAATGTATCGCTTCTGGCAGAAATGTTATCTTTATTAATTAAAGATATAACTATTTTGTTTTAAATGAATGTTTTTTGGTTAAGGATTAAATTATTTTGTTTGAGAAATCGTATTTTTCGTTGGATCCAATTGTTTTTTATTTGACATTAATATCTGATTTAATTAAAATAGCAACTATTACATTTTTTCTTAAGAATTCATATTTTTTGGTTGAAAATTATACTCCTTGGTTAAAAGCTGAACTTCTTTTTTTTAAATTCAAACTTTTTTTTGGAGATTCCGTCATTTTAGTTGAAAATTTCTTCTCTTTGGTTGAAAGCTTAAGTGTTTTGTTAAAAAATTTGTTATTTTTGTTATTAGAAATTAATTTTTTTTAACTGAAAATTAAAATATTTAGTTTAAAAATTTATATTTTTTTTAGTGAAAAATGAACTATTTTGTTGAAAATTTATCTATTTTGTAAAGAGTTCAACTATTTTGTTAAAAAGATATTTTTTCCTAAAAAAATTAAGTGCTTTGAACATTTATCTTTATGGACAGTAAAATTTTTAATTGTACACTCATCTTTGCAGGTTGAAAATTCAGCTATTGAGTTAAAAATATAACTGTATTTTGAACAAAAATACATCTTTTACGTTTTGAAAATGAAACTTTTTCTAGAAAGTTTAACTGTTTTTTTTAGAAAATTAATCTTTTTGTTTTGAAAATTCATCGCTTTTGGTATAAATATTGTCTTTATTAATTAAAAATAAAACTGTTTCATTCAAAATTAAAATTTTTTAAATTTAAATAATTTTTTATTAAGATATCAACTAAGATTACATTATTTGATAAGAACTCATATTTTTTGGTTGAGAATTATGATACTTCGTTAAAAGTGGAACTTCTTTTTTAAAAATTCATCCTTTTTTTGAAGATTGATTTTAGTTGAAATTTCATCTCTTTGTTAGAAAGCTTCAGTATTTTGATGAAAAATCGTTATGTGGTTCTTAATAATTAATTTTTTAAACTAAAAATTGAACAATTTTGTTGAAAATTTATTCATTTTGTGGATAATTCAAGTATTTTGTTAAAAAGGGCATCTTTTTCGGGTAAAAAGTTGAAGTGGTTTGTTGAACATTCATTTTTTTGAAATGAAAAATCAGCCTTTCAAATTGAAAAGTAAACTTTGTAGGTTGAAAATTCAACTATTTGTTTAAAAATGTAACTGCTTTTTGAATAATACATCTTTTAGGCTTGAAAAAAAAATTATTTGGATACAAAATTGGCTGAAAATTCCTCTATTTGGTTAAAAATGAAACTATTTTTATAGAAAATATAACTGCTTTTGAGAATTAACTTTTTTGTTTGTTTGTTATTCTTTTTAAAATTGAATTATTTTATTAAAAATTCAACTATTTCGTTAAAAAGTAATCTTTTTTATTGAAAGTACTACTTTTTTCAAAGATTCGTCTTTTGGGGTACAAAAATTCGTCCTTTTGGATTGAAAGTTCAAGTTTTGAAAGTTAATTCTTTTCAATTGAAAAGAATATTGTTGTATTTTGGTTTAAAATTAATCTCTTTTAGTTACAAAATTTATTATTTGTTTGGAAAGTAAACTATTTTGTTAAAAAGTGATCATTTTTTGATGAAAATTCTTCTTTTGAATAGAAAGTTCGTCCTTTTAGATTGAAAATTCATATTTTTGGTTGCAAATTAATTGTTTGTAATTCAAAAGTCTACTACTACATTTTTCATTTACAGTTCATAACTTTTGGTTAAAATCCCAACCATTTGATTAAAATTTTCATTATTTTGTTGAAAATTGAACTATTTGGTTAAAAAATGTACTATTTGATTAAAAAGTAAACTTTTTTGGTGAAAAAGAAGAGTTTTTTCGTCGATAATTAACCTGTTTTGTTGAAAATTTTTCTTTTGTATAGAAAACTCATAATTCTGGATTAAAAATTTATTTTCTCGGTTGATAGTTGATTCTTTTAAATTGAAAATTCTTCTATTATGTTTGTGGTTTAGAATTAATTTCTCTTGGTTATAAATTTTACTATTTAGTTAAAATTTAAATATTTGATTAAAAGCTCATCTTTTCTGTTGAAATGAAACTGTTTTGGGTTGAACTTAAAACTTTTTTGTTTAAAAATTCGGCCTTTTGGGTCAAAAGCAATTTTTTTCTCGAAAATTCAACTTATTCGTTGGACATGCATATTTTGAATAAAAAATTCGTTCATTTTGATTGCAAATTCATCTTTTGGTAAAAAAAAAGTAATCTTTTTCGGTTGGAAATTCAACTTTTTAACTTGAATACTTTTCTACAAAATACACAACTTTTAAAATTTATATTTTGAAGGTTACTAATTTCTTAAAGCGTGATTTCAATCGGTAAGAATTTTTTCTTTTGAACCAAGAGTATATAATCATATTTCTCAAATCCTGAAAATCCTAAAACCATGCGTGACTCATTATTTTTGTTAAATAATGGATTTATCATGTTTTATTCGCTTCCTTATCAGCTTTGAATTACCTATTATGAATCATTGCATACATAATGTATTAAAACTTTAACCGGTCACTTCAGAAATTCCAAATTTTCTCCGTGTTCTTTACATATTGTACTTTTTTTAAAGATTAGCATTAGAAACAAAATAATAAAAGGAAAAATTCCCTCAATTAATGTCAAAAGGAACGTTATTTAATATTTGTCAAACCTGTAGTTTTTAAAGCTCCTATCAATAAACAATTTTAATTCAATTTTTGCATATTTTTCTCGAACAAATTATTATTTTATCTCTTATTTTTCAGGCTTTAAACAAATTCCAGACTACCACAAAGCTAACGACCATAAGTGGAATAGAACAAGAAGAAAGTCTTCTCAACGAAAGTGCTGCAAGGGAAACATCACTTCAAACACAAATTATCGATTTAGAAAATGAAACAAAGCAGGTAAAAAGTCAGACCAATCTACGTTTCATTAACGGGCATCGAAGTTCCGATTTTTTTCTTATTAAACACTGTTTTAGGCAATGATACTTTTTTTGTTTCTCTTTTTTTTTTTTTAGAAAAGTGATATAAAAAATTAAGTGTGCTAGCAAATTTCAGTTCAAAAAAAAGAACATTTAAGAAATATTTCCTTAAGGAAATTCCTTTATTCAAAAATAGAAAGAAATCAATCAAAATATTTGTTAAGAAGTTATTTTTTTAGGTTGAAAATTCAATTTTCTGGTTAAAAATTTTTATCTTTGGCTTTAAAATTCAAGAATTAGGTAGATGCATCCATTATTTTGGTTAAAGATTATTGATTTTAGTGGAAAATTTATCAACTGGGTTGAAAATGAATTTTTTCGTTGAAAAACAATATTTTTGTGTTGAAAATTGATCTTTTTTTTTGTAGAAAGTTCTTCTTTTTGACTTAAAAGTTTAACCATTTGATCGAGAATTTAACTATCTAGGTGAAAGTTAAACTGCTTTGTTAAAATTTCGTTTTTTTTCATTGAAAATTCATATATTTGGTTGAAAATGTAATTATTTGGTTGATTATTAATTTTTTTGTTAAAAATTCATATTTTTATGTTGAAAATTAAACTTTTTTATTTTGTAGCAGATTCGTCTATTTTTGCCTTAAAAATGATAAAATGTGGTAAAAAATTCAAATTTTTGCTTGAAAGTTTAAAGATTCCCTATTTTATCTTCTTTTTTTTAATTTATCTTTTTTCTGTTGTATTTAACAACCTTCCCATTTTTCTCGCTTTAGTAGAATCAATAAAAAACTCTGAATATTTTTAATGGAATATCAATTCAACAATTTGGTTAAAAGTTCGTCTTTTTTGTGGAAAATTAAATTGTCTTTCTAAAATGTTGTATTATTGGCTTGAAAATTCAACTATTTTGTCAAAACAAGAAATTCATTATTTAAAGATTTATTATTTAATTGAAAATATTATGTATCTTGTTACTAATTTAATTATTTATTTAAAAATTAAATTTTTTGTTGAAACATTAAAAATTTAGTGGAAAAATCAACTATTTTGTAGAAAATAATTTTTATTTTGCATGAAAGTTCAACCATTTGATTGAAAATTATACTATTTTGTAGAAAATTGATCTTTTTTGGTCGAAAATGTAATTTTCTTGTTAGAAATTTGTATTTTTGGCTTGAAATTTCAACAATTGGGAAGAAAAATCCAACATTTTGTTGAAAATATCAGTTGTTTTGTCAAAAATTAAATTTATTAGTTGAAGATATATTGTTAGTATAAAAATTTTACAATTTGTCACAAAATTAATTTTTTTGTTGAAATTTCAACTACTTTGTAAAAAAGTAGTCTTTTTGGTTAAAAATTCCACTTTTTATATAAATTTGTATTTTCGGCTTGAAAATTCAATAATTTTGTAGAATAATCAACCTTTTTGTGAAAAATTAAACTATTTTGTGAAAAGTTAAATTTTATTAGTTGCAGATTTAATATTTAAGTAAAAATATCATGTGTTTGGTCAAAAATAAAATTATTTGGTTAAAAATTAAATTGTTTGTTAAAAAGTCGTATTTTTATTAAAAAAATGTAACTTTTTTAGATTTCTTTAGTGAAAAATTCATGTATTTGGTTAAAGATTCCATTTTTAGTAAAAAGTTCGTATCTTTTGTTGAAAATTAAACTATTTTGTAGAAAATTCATCTTTTTTGTTCGAAAATTCAACTTTCTTGCTATAAATTTGTATTTTTGGCTTCAAAATTGTATATTTTGGTCGAAAAATCAAACTTTTGGTTGAAAATACCACTATTTTGTTTAAAATTAAATTTTATTAGTTGAAAATTTAATATTTAAGAAAAAATATCATGTATTTGGTCAAATTTTGAATTATTTATTTGAAAATTAACTTTTTTTGTTAAATATTCGTTTTTTGATTATTAAAGATTTATTATTTTAGTAGAGAATTATTTTATTTAGTTGAAAAGTAGACTTTTTGTTAAAAATTTGTATTTTTGTTGTCGAATATTTAACTATTTGGTAGAAAATTCATCCTTTTGGCGTGCAAATTCAACATTTTGGTCGAAAAATGAAACTTTTGGTTGAAAGTTCAACTTTTTTGTCAAAAATTAATTTTAATAGTGAAAGATTTATTGTTTGAATGAAAATATCAAGTATTTGGTTGAAAATTGAATTATTTCTTCAAAAATTCATGTTTTTGTTGAATATTCGTATTTTTGTTTTCAAAATTGAACTTTTTTAAAGAAAATTCGTCTTTCCAGTATGAAAGCTTGAAATTTAATATACTTTAAAAAAAATTAAATTTTATTGTAAGGATTATTATTCTTATGGAAAATTCTTATATTTAGTTAAAAATTCTAGTATCTAGTTGAATATTGAACAATTTTGTTGAAATTTTTAATTTTTTTTTGTTGAAAATTAAACTATTTTGTAGAAAAGTCATCCTTTTGACATGCAAATTTAACAGTTTGGTAGAAAAATCCACTTTTTTGTTGTAAGTTTAACCAATTTGCTTAAAAATTAAACAATTTGGTACAAAAATCAAACTTTTAGTTAAAAATTCAACTGTTTTGTCCAAAATTAATTTTAATAGTGTAAGATTTATTGTTTTTACAATATCAAATATTTGGTTGAAAATTGAATGATTTCTTTAAAAATTCATTTTTTTTTGTTGAATATTCTTATTTTTGTTTTCAAAATTTAACTTTTTTGTAGGAAATTCGTCTTTCTAGCATGAAAGCTAAACAGTTTAATAGAAAAATCAAGTTTTTTGTTGAAATTTAATATACTTTAAAAAAAATTAAATTTTGTTGTAAGGATTATTATTCTTATGGAAAATAATAATAAATAATTTGGGTCGTTGATTAAAAATGAACATGTTTTTTTTTGTTTGAAAATTCATTTTCATGGCTAGAAACTTTAAAGAATAATTATTTTAGTGACAATTTCTTGTATTTAGTTGAAAATTCAACTTTTTGGTTGAAAAGTATCTTCTTTGTCGACAATTAAGACTTTTGTTGTTGAAAATTCAACTCTCTCATAGCTAAATTCATCTTTTTAGTTTGACAATTTAATAATTTGTTAGACATTTTTTTTCTGTTTTGATTTAAATATCTTTCTTTGTTAAAAATTCGTCTTTTTTTATTTGAAAAATAAACTTTTTGTTTGAAGTTTAACCTTTTTTTGTTTGAAAATTTGATGATTTGAAAGAAAAATCGTTTTTAGTTGAAAATTAAAAAGTTCGGTCTTAAAAATGAACAATTTTCAACCAAAAATTACTTTTTTTAGTTTAAAGTATTTTTGACACTATTTTTTGATTCAAAACACTAATTTGTGGCTGATTAAACAATGTTACGTTCATGATACTTGTTTCTTTTTTTCATTTTTGAGGATTCTTTTTTCTTAAGAAAGATACTTTTTCATTATTTTCTTCAGTTCTCTCTCGAACTTTGAAGTCTGAATTATGTTTCAAGTTTGCTTTCATTGAAAAACAAAAAAAAAAACCTGAAACCTATTAATTTTCTTTGGCAGCTGCGACACGAGTTGGAGCGCGTTCAGGCCGAGCGCGATCATGCCTTACAGGAGCGAGAAGAGGTTGGCAAGGACCATCACCAAGCCGAGACGGAACGAAAAACTCTGCGGACCGAGCTACGAGAATGTAGGTTCCGTGAAACGCGACTCCTCCAAGATTACAGTGAACTCGAGGACGAGAACATTTCCCTGCAAAAGCAAGTTTCTGGCCTGCGCTCGAGTCAAGTCGAATTCGAGGGAGCCAAACACGAGATCCGCAGGCTGACGGAAGAAGTCGAGCTGTTCAACAGTCAGGTGGAGGAGCTGACAAATTTGAAGAAGATTGCCGAGAAGCAGATGGAAGAGGCTCTCGAGTCCCTTCAGGCTGAGCGAGAAGCAAAGTACGCCTTGAAAAAGGAGCTGGATCAGCGGATCAATAGCGAATCGATCTATAATCTGAGCAATCTTGCTCTCTCCATCCGGGGCATTGCGGCCGATGATCAGACGATTTGTAGCGATGGTGAGGATGATTCGCCGGCCTTGAGGAGAATCGAGGCGGATTTGAAGACGCAAGAGCCGGGTACTTCGGCGGCGAGCAAACAGGTGGATCTCTTCTCCGAGATTCATTTGAATGAGCTGAAGAAACTTGAAAAGCAGCTGGAGCTGGCGGAAACGGAGAAGGCGCTTCTCTCGCAGAATCTGCGAGAATCGCAGTACGCGGTTGAGAAGAGCCAAGGTGAATTGCAGTCATTTGTGGCGAGAATTATTCAGTTGGCGGCTCATGTACAGTCGTTGCATCATCTTCACTCGAAGCTGCCGGAGAAGCAGAGCGATGAAACGGCACTGGACAAACTCAATCAGGTAAGAAGAAATTTCTCCCTTATTTTCAGTTGAGGTTTCCTAAAGTAGTACCCTATTTTTTCAATGATTTGGTCCCTATAGTACCCTATGTAAAGTCCATAATGTAACTTAATAATGACAATTTTCTTTCAGTAAATCCTTCAGTAACTCTTCACGGGTTACGCACTATTCAATGCAGGTCTAAAAGACCTGTTTTTGAATTTTATTTAATTATTTTGAAATATTTCAAGGTATTTTAAAAGAATTCGAGACATTTTTAATCAGGGTGGCCACTAACCCGGGAGCATCGGGAAAAACTTGCACCGGGAGATTTCCCGTATTTAATCATTCGTTTATTTTGTAATTGTTGAAATAATGCAAACATTTTGTTGAACATTCATGTATTTTAATTTTGACTTTAATTTGTTTGTCTGGATGATCTAAAATGGTAGAAAATTCATCGTGTTGGTTAAAAATAAAACTGCTTTATTCAAAATTGAAATCTTTTCTCAAAAATTTATCTTTTTGTTTAAAATTCTTTTATTCGAGATAAAGATTGATTATTTTAGTTCAAAATTCATTAGTTTATTTTAAAATTTTACTTTTTAGTTAAAAGTGGATCTTCTTTAAGCAGGTTGGCCACTAACCCGGGAGAATCGAGGGAACCGGGAGAAAACCGGGAGAGAAATATTACACCGAGAGATTTCCCGTATTTCATAATTCGTGTATTTTGTAATTTTTGAAACTTTCAACAATATTTCCAGCTATCTAGTCCTTTTAAATATTTACTATGAATATAAATAATATTTATATATATTATCAATATTTATTTATTGTCTTTAAAATGTCTATAATTTTAATTCACAATTATATTTTGAATGTGCAATTTCTGAAACAGTTCAATCTTTCAGGCCTTGAAACTAAATTTTTTTCTTAAATTAATTTTTAGATTTATTTTGAAAGCTTTCGAATTTTGAATTTCAATGCATTGTTGTTTTAAATTTAAATAATCAACATGTTAGGACCGTTTCGCTATTAAATGTTTCAAAATTTTATATTAAAAGGTCTTGATAGTCAGTTTTAAATTTAATAATTTTGGATGTAAATATAAAGCAATTTCGGATTGAAAAGCATAACATTGTACGATTTCAAAAAATGAAATTATATAGCAAGATTGTTTTGTATTTTTTAACTTAATTTTTAATTCTCTATCGAAGATCTTAAAATGATCTTTTTTTAGTTGAAGATTTAAACAAGTAAGTCATTTCAAATTAAAAAATTGTATATTGAAGAATTGAAAGATTTGAAGTTAAAAAATTAAAAATTGAGTTTAAAATAAAAAATGATGGAAAATAAACTACCTGAAATGGATACTACAGTAAAAGGAAAATTTTGGTTACAATTTCAGATTTCTAAATTTTCAGGAACAACGCTAATTTTTTAAATTTTTTCCTTTCATACATTTTAATTTTTAATTCAAATTTAATTGGTTGAATTCTGTAAAGTATTGATTAGCAATTTAAAAACTATTGAAGCTCCCATTTGTTTTTTAATCAGTTTTAATGTTAACTTGTAATTTTTTTTTGTAATGGCAATTTAAAATTCTAGAATTTCAGAAGCTTGGCATATGAAAGATTAAATTTAGTTTTTAATGTTAAATTGTCAAATTTTAATCGCTTTGAATACAAATGATTCAAACTTAGAAGTATTCAATCTTTAATTATTTACTTTTAATGCTTTTATTATAAAAAATACAATCTTAATTCTTCTGCATTCTAAATGATACAATTTTCAAATTTTGAATTTTAAATATTCCATTTTTAACGTTTGGACATTGTCTTATTTTTCGAATTTAAATCTAAAATCATTATAGTTCCGTGATTCTTCAAATCAAATTAAAATTGTTAAATTTTTAACGTTTCGTATTAGAAATTATATAATTCAACTCCTTTTTCTAATTGAATTGAATTGAAAAGCATAAAATTGTGCAATTTCAAAAAATAAAATCATATCATAGCAAGATTGTTTTTTATTTTTTATCTTAATTTTTAATTCTCTATCTAAGATCTTGAAATTATCTTTTTTTAGTTGAAGATTTAAACAAATAAGTCATTTCAAATTAAAAAATTGTATATTCGAGAATTTCTAGAATGAATAATAATTCTAAGGGAAGATTTGAAGTTAAAAAATTAAAAATTGAGTTTAAAATAAAAAACTATGA
>JAAAKG020006647.1:0-21361 GCA_010014905.2 Druon quercuslanigerum
CTAACAAAATTATAGTAACTAATTATATATATTTTTTTACTATATTTATATTTTATTTATTTTTTATTTTTTAATTATATAGTAATTAAAGTAGTTTTTATTAATTATTATTCCCCGCATCCACCATAATCCAGAGAAATCCAAATAATTCGGAGTAATTCAGGTAATCCAAGTAATAAATGTGTAATCCAGAGTAATCCAAATATTTAACTTTTCCATTTTTCATCATATATTTATCTATTTTGAAAGAAAATTCAAATTTTTAGTAGATCACTCATGTGCTTTATTAAAAATCTCTCTATTTTGGTTGGAAATTGATATTTTTTAGTGGAAAATTCATATGTTTTTTAAAAAATTTATCTTTTACGATAGAAAATTAATCTTCTCCGTTAAAAATTCATATTTTTAGTTGAAAGTTCAACTATCTGGTGAACAATTTTATCAGCAGAGTATGAAATTTAACATATTCCTTAAAAAGTCAGGTTTCTGGATAAAAATTACTTTTTTTTTATATATTTAACTTTTTTATTTTTGATTGTATATTTATCGGGTTTGATTGGAAATTCAACTTTTTGGTTGAACATTCATGTACTTTTTTCAAAATTCTTTCATTTTAGTTGAAAATTCATGTATTTTTTTGAAAATTTACCTTTTTAGATAGAAAATTTATTTTCTTAGTTGAGAATTCAATACTTCATTCAAAGTTGAACTAATTTATAAAAAGATGCATTTTTTTATTGCAGATGAGTAATTTTAGTTAAAGAATTATCTCTTTGGTTAAAAATGTAACTACTTCGTAAAAAATTAAGCCACTTTGTAGAAAATCCAACAGTTTTGATAAAGTCTCTTCTTGGTTAAAATTCAAATATTTTTTTACATTTTTTTTTCAAAACTTAACTATTTTGCTAGAAAATTTATTTCTCTGGTTGAAAATGCAATTGTTTGTTCGAAAATTCGTTGTTTTTTTTTGTTGAAAATGAATTTTTATAACTGTAAATTTTATTTTGTATTTTTAATGTAAATTTGAAATTACGAAAATTTAACTGCGTGGTGAAATTTTTTTTTGATGTTTAAAATTGGTCTTTTTTGGTATTAAGAGTTGAAATAATTTCTTAATAACTCAATTTTTTGCCAGAGATGCATAATTTTAGTGGAACAATCTATCTCTTTAGTTGAAACTTTTTGGCTGAAAATTTTATTTTTTTTGTATAATATTAATCTTCTTAATTCAAAATTACCTGTTCAATAGAAAATTTAACTATTTCGTTGAAAATTCGTTTTATCAGTAAAAACATAATTTTTTAAATTGAAAATGTAACTATTCTATTTTTGGATCAAAATTAATATTGTTAGTGAAAATTGTAACTATTATATTGAACATTTGTTTTTTCAATTGAAATTTTTTTTAACTGAAAATGTAACTTTAATTTTTAATTGTAAATTTATATATTTTTAGTTGAAAATTCAACTATTTGGTTCAAAATTCATATATTGTGTTAAAAATTCTTCTTTGTGGTCGAAAATTCATCTACTTCATTCAAATTTTTTTTAGTAAAAACCTAATTTTTTTAAATCGAATATCTAACTATTCCATTTATGGATAAAAATCACACTTTTTAGTTAAAAATTCAACTGTTTAGCATAAAATTAATTTTCATTGGTGGAAAATTAATTTTGTTGCTTGAAAATTGATCTCTTTGGTTGAAAATGTAACTATTTTATTTTTTGATCAAAATTAATCTTCCTTTAATAAACATTCATAACTAAAAATTGACCTTTTTTATGGAAAATTAATCTTTTTACTTGAAAGTTCATCTTTTTGGTGCAATATGTAATTATTTTAGCGAAAATTCGTGTTTTTAAATTAAAAATCAATTTTTTCACTGAAATTTGAACTATTTCTATTTTAATTGTGAATGTTTATGTTTTAGTTAATAATTCAACTTTTTGTTTAAAACAATCATGCACTGTGTTAAAAATTTGTCTTTTTTGTTTGACAATTCTTTTTTTTACCATTTTTTGGTCTGAAGATGAATGGTTTCATCTTAAAATTTAACTGTTCCATTTTTTGTTATAGATTTATACTTTTCAATTTAAAATTCATGTCTTTTGTTGAAAACTCGTTTCTTTAAATAGAAACCTAATCTTCTCGGTTACAAATTCATGTTCTTAGTTGAAAATCCAATTTTTTTGTTAATTGAATTTTTGAATTTTTGAAATTTTGAATTTTTTCTGAAAATTCCATAATTTTAATTGTTGATCTTAGGTTTATTGACCAGGGAATATTGAATTAATAATTTTAGATGTTAATTTTATTTGTCTAATTCAGATCCCAGCGGAGATAGAGACATTTTTTCACAATCTTAAAATTTGTCAATATTTTAATAATATTGATATAGACCAGTAGACAAATAAAATTAACATCTAAAATTAATAATTCCATAATTGTATTAAAATGTAATCATATTTGTATAAAAATTCTTGTAATTCTAGTCTAGATGGTATAATCCATCACAATTTGATGCAATCTAGAGTAATTTTGTGCAATCGGGAGTAATCTGAGGTAATCCAGATTAATTATGTATGTAGAAGTAATCGATGGTAATTCGCAATAATATGCAGTAATTAACATCTGCTAGACAGAATTTTAGGAGTTTAAGTACAGGCGAAGAAAAAAATCTAAAAAAGCTTTAGAGAGAACTGATACAATTTCGAAAAAAGGAAGTGGAAATCGTGCCGATTTATGAGAATAGATAAGGGAAGGGGATTTAGAACCTTGAATGGCATGAGGCAGTCGGTTGCAGATTTCGTATGCGACGATCGTTGTTTACCGTAGATACATTCTTCTTGTTTTTCCTATAGAAATTACTTTACCCCATATGGTCGACACATCGCCTTTGGTGTCTTTCATAGGTGTTCGAACCATCTTTAAGACGATACCTAAACAAGTTATTTCCAAAGCGAGATTTCCGTAGCACATCAACACTTTTTCATTAGCTTGTAAAACAGATAAATGATTAAATACCCATTTGTCTCGAAGACTTCAAATGAATGATGTCATTCGAAGAACAACTTCATTATTTATACACTTTCTTGCTTTTATTTTATATGAAACAGTTAGAACAACAAAAAACTTAATATACTTTTCTCGAGCAATATTAGACATTGCAGGTCTAGCGGAACTGTTTTTTTTTTTTTTGAATAAATCAAAAATTCTACTTCCCTGGTTTCATTAAAGAAAATTTTTTTCGATGGGTGAAGGCAAATGAGTTAAAACAAACTCATATTATTTGGTCAAGTGTGGTGTGCGACGTTTCGTTGGCATTGGTTCGCCAACCTCATCAGGCTAATTTATTAAAATAAAGATAGACTACATATATAATCAATATTTTTACAGGTATACAGTATAAGTTAAAAACAAATTAAAAAAATAAATTACCATTGACATTTACTAGTTAAAACATAAATTTTTAAGGCGTCTAAATTAAGTTAAAAATGAAGGACGCATTTTGGTCCCATTGAAATGACTGTCTAAAGTCAACTGAAGAGACAAACCATTGTGTCGTTATCATATACACGTACTCGTACATAAATTCTTGGATAGTACAAATTTAATTCTTTCTTATGACAAGTTAAACAGCTAAATTTAATTTCTGTAATAATGGAAAATATATTTTGCTTAGACCATGAATATCTTCTTTTTTATTAATGTTATTAGAATTGCTATTGATACAGATCATCTCTGAAATCATTCTTTTTTCATAGTTAGGTTCTCGATCTATAATTTTTACATTGTCCAAAGCAAATGTGTGACAAAAATTATATTGATGTTTATAAATAACCAATTCTGCTTTTTGCTTATTGATAATTAAAGAATATTTTTTTTTAGTTTAAAACCCCGGTTTAACAGAGGTCTATACACAGTGATAACACGCGGCTGCATCTGACTTTATTACCCATGTAAAAATATTTTGTCTTGGATTTTGTCTTAATGGCGGGCAATTAAGACATGTCCAACACTTGTCCAAGACGTTTGAATAGTCTAGCTTATGAGACAGAGTGAGAGTATATTATGTGTCTTAAAGACAAAAATTACGTATTGAGCCCCTTTTTGATTATACTGACCTCAAACCGAAGCTGACTAAGACATGGGTTTCTGTCCACAAGACATTATTTTTCGTATTGAAGACATTCATTTTTCCATTGAAGATTTTATATTTTATGTTTTAAGACATTCTTTCATATCTTAAAGACTTCCTTTCTTATGTTTTAAGACATTAAGTCCTGACTGGACACATTTTTAAGATTTTTATTATAGGACTAATAATTTATTTATCATAGAATTTATTATAACATTAATTTTCAGTTCGAAAGGAAAAAACTTCAAGAAAACACTTGAATTTTCCAGAAAAAGATGTATTTTTTGAACAAAATACTTAAATTTTCAACCAAGGAGTGAAATTTAAAAAAGAAAAAATTAACAACCAAACATTTGCATATACAGCCAAATAATTGTACTTTCAGATAGAAAAGATATATTTTCAACCTAACAGTTGAATTTCCAATGAAAAAGTTATATTTTCAATCGAAAATGCAAAAAAATTTTTATAAAAAAATGGAAGTAATAATATATTTTAAAAAAATCCACGGAACAGATGAATTATCAAATAAAACTATGAATCTCCGACCAAAAAAAAATAAATTAAAAATTTTAATAATAGAGTTTAACTTTCAGCTAAATGGTTTATAATTTTCCTATAAACAATATAAATTATCAAGAATAAATGGAAGTGTTTTTAATAGCAAAAAAAATAGTTATCAACCAAATAAATCATGTTTCTATCAAACAGATGAATTTAAAAAAAAATTATAAATCCTCAAAAAAAAGAAGTAAACACAAATTTAACAATAGAATTTAACTTTCAAGTAAACAGTTCAATTTTCTAATAAAAAAAAAATATATTTTTAACAAAAAATGGAAGTTTTTTTATTTAAAAAATAATAATTTTCAAAACAAAAAAAAAAATTTTCCACCGAACAGATGAATTGTCGAATAAAATAATGAATCTAAAACAAACAAATAGGAAAAGAAAAAACATTTTAAAAATAGAGTTTAACTTTAAACTAAATTGTTGAATTATCTAATAAAAAATATAAATTTTCAACCAAAAATGAAGAAGTTTCATTATTTTAAAACAATTTTTAAAAAAATGTTCAACCGAACAGATGAATTTGCAAAAAAAAATTATGAATTCTCAAAAAAAAGGAAAGAAATAACTTTTTAACAACAAAATTTAACTTTCAAGTAAATAGTTCAATTTTCTAATAAAAAAATATGCATAAAATTTTTAATATGAAATTGTAGGATCGAAATCATCGGTAGATTTTCACTCTAGCCTTCAAAATGTAGTGGTAGGTTTTTTCAAATTAAACATGGTGGCATCCAATATGGCGGCGCAAATAATAAATTTTTTAAATTTATCCGGTTCTTTTTCCTGCACTAACAATTTTTTTATTTTTGATAAAATTAGTGCAAAATAGTTTCTTGCATTGCTGATTGAGAATCTGCTATCAGATGTTTAAAATTCAAGATGGTGGATTCAATATGGCTGCCAAAAATTTCAAATTTGTTAAATTTTCATGAAATTATGAATTGGGATGTTATGGGTCGCGTTTCTTAGCCGACATATATGGTATTATGTGTCGTCTGGCCTTTACCACGAGGAGGTAAACGCAGTAAAGACGGCATCTTCTTTTTTTTCAAATTTTTTTTATTTTTATTAATTTTTTTTATAATAAAACCTTTTTTAATCAATAATCCAAAAACTTAGTATTAGATTCTAACTTATTTATGATAAATTGAAAAACAGGGTGTGCATGAATATACATCGCACATCTTTTAGATTTTCTGCGTCCTTGAACCACATTTTTTGAAATTTGAACAATTTTATTTCGATTGTACTGTTACAGTTTCATGTTATTTACTTATTTTATCCATTTCATTGCTAGGCGTTAAAATAAATGTTTCATCTGCTTAGGAATTTCGTTTTTTTTTTAATTTGAATATCTTCATGAAAATTTAACAATTTTTAAAATTTTTAGCAGCCATATTAGATCCGCCATCTTGAAATTTTTAAATCTGATGGCAGATTCGTTATCAGCGACCCAAAAAACCCACCTATACGATTTTACATAAAAATTGAACAATTTTTTGAAATTTTTGGCAGACATATTGGATCCGCCATCTTAAATTTTGAAAATCTGATAGTAGATTCACAATGAGCGACCCAAAAAACCAACTTTCACTAATTTTTATCAAAATTGAACAAAAATTGTTAGTGCAAAATAAATTTAATTTGTTAGAAATTCCAAAATTATGTAAAAAATCATTTTCTTGTTTAAAATTTGTCTTTTTGGATTTAAAGTACAACTATATTAATAGAAAATTAATTTCTTTTGTTGCAAATTGAACTATTTCATTGATAATTTATCTACTTGATTGAAAATTTATGTATTTTGTTAAAAATTATTCTTTTTGGAAGAAAATTAATTTTCTTGGTACAAAATTCATGGTCCTGGCTGAAAATTGTACTTTTTTCTTATATAATTTGTTTTTTAATGAATTTTTTAAACTAGAAATTTAACTATTCCATCTTCTTTTTATTTGTTGAACATTTAACTACTTGGTTTAAAATATGTGTATTTTGTTAAAAAATCATCTTTTTTGGTAGAAAATTAATCGTTTTGCTGAAAAATTAATTTTTGGCTTGAAAATAGCACTAATATGATTAAAAATTGAACTATTCGTTTGAAAAATAGTTTTTTGCATTTAAAATTCATTTTTTTAGTAAAAAAGTAACTGTTCAATTTTGTTATGGTAAATTTATCTTTTTTAGTTAAAACTTCAACCATATGCTGCAAAATAAATTTACTTTGTTGGAAGTTCAGCAGTTATGTTAAAAACTCATGGTTTTGGTTGAAAAATTGTCTTTTTGGATTAAAAATGCAATTATGTTGGTAGAAAATTTATTTCTTTTGTTGAATTTTAAACTATTTCATTAACAATTTATCCACTTGATTGAAAATTTATGTATTTTGTTAAAAATTATTCTTTTTGGAAGAAAATTAATTTTCTTGATACAAAATTCATCGTTATGGCTGAAAATTGTACTTTTTTATTATATTATTCGTTTTTCAGTTTTAAAAAATTCCATTTTAGTTTTATTAGTTAGACATTTAACTATTTGATTTAAAATATGTGTATTTTGTTAAAAAATCATCTTTTTTGGTAGAAAATTAATCATTTTGCTAAAAAATTAATTTTTGGGTTGAAAATAGAACTATTATGATCAAAAATTGAACTATTCGTTTAAAAAATAGTTTTTTGCATTTAAAATTCATTTTTTGAGTAAAAGTGTAACTGTTCAATTTTGTTATGGTAAATTTATCATTTTTAGTTAAAAATTCAACTATTTATTTGAAAATTAATCTTTTTAGATGATGATTCAACTATTTCATTGAAAATTTGCTTCTTTTGTTGAAAACTCGTCTTTTTCACTAGAAAATTAATCTTCGTAATTAAAAATTCATTTTTTTTGTTCAAAATTTAACTACATGGAAAAAATGTATCTGCTTCGTTCAGAATTTCGTTAAAAAATCCTTTTCGGTTAAAAAATGAACTGTTTTTATTTCAAAATTAAAATATATCTTAGTTGAAATATAATTTTTTCATTGTAATAAAAAATTCATCTCTTTGGATGAAAGTTTAACTAGTTTGTTAAAAACAGATTTTTTGTTTATTGAAATTTAAAAAAAAATTTAATGCATCTTTTTCAGTTGAAGATTTAACTATTTTGTTGAAAATTAAACTATTTGGTTAAAAGTTTATCTATTTTGTTAAAAATTAATCCTTTTTGGTTGGAATTCGCGTGAGTCTAGTTTAGGCGGAGAAATCCACCATAATCTTATACAGAGAGGTAATCCAGGGTAATCCGATATAATCCTCACCTTTAATTTTACATTCACTGTGAATTAAATTCTGCGAAAATTACATGCAAATTCCTTTGGATAATAAAAAAAATAATTCTTGGCAAAAGCATGAATTAATTCACACACACGCCATACTCGATTCATTTCCTCTGGAGAAGGGACACGACCAGTAATTATTCTCGATTTAAAAAGGAGTTTAAAAATCAATCTTGACACTGACCATTAGTTAATCATCGGCCATGTTACTGCCTGTTGGAATCAGCTATTAATCGGATGTCCTGCGGCGACACGATAGGCATTGGCAGGAGGATTTGCTCATTTATCATCTCGTCTTCTAGACCCAGAGTAGGTAGCCGCTGGCTATTTACATAATTAGCACCTCGAGCCTTTAACTAGTGAACGATCGCCACCCAGTGGCTTTCTAAGTTGGTCAACTACTTACGCAGGAACAACCGTGTTACGCCAAAAAGAGCTTTACAAAAAAAAAATATAATACCTAATAACAGACAGGTCATTTTATATTATAGCCGGGCCCATATCAGGTACTAATTAATTTTGCGTTATTTACTCATTTTTAATTTTGATCAGAAAAAATTTGAGGTACAAGTTGAAAAAATTTAGATGGTTCCAAAGTATGTTGAAGGTATTGAAAATTAACTTCCCGAGGGAGTAAAATGTGAATAATGAAAATTGTCAAGCGATCAGTTGATCGCCATGACAGACTGTTTAACACATGACCAACTCATAGTGATAAGTAGTCCGGGGGCTGGGTATGTTCCGTATGTATTCAAGAGGCAAAAGATAAAAACTATCAATTAATCTTATGTATTTGGACCTGCTGAATCCAATGATACCGTTAATTTTACGAGAAGTAGAATGGTTTTGCTTAAAACGCAATTGTTTAAAATTTTTCAAAGTTAAAAATTTGACGATTTTTGCAAACTTTAAGTATCGATTATTCTTGACCCATTGAATATTTTTTAAAAGTTAAAGAAGCAATTTGTTCTTTGAGAGTATCTCTACCTACTCATTGTAGACAACATTTAATTAACCAGTCGGAAGCCTAGTCATCGCAAATTACAAGTAGCGCCTTTCGTGCGCGCGACAGTGCGTTTCGCGCTTATGGCTGGCTAGGTACTCGCGGCCTTACTGAAGTAAGTATGAAGTTAAATGTTTAAACAAAAACGCTGACAAACTAGATCCTTTGTTATATGGATATGATATGCAGGACAATTTGTTAATGCCAATGAAAGTTTGCATACATGTAAAAATAAATTTAATGAGCCTGATGAAAAAAAATGAGCAGAAAAATATTTATATTTGATATATTCTGATATGATAATAAAGCAATTTTTATATATAATAAAATATTATTTATTAAGAACTGATTGATTGACTACAAAGAGTCGGGGCAAACTTCATACTTACTTCAGTAAGGTCGCGAGTACCTCGCCAGCCATAAGCGCCAAACGCACTGTCGCGCGCACGGAAGGCGCTGCTTGTAAATTATGATAATTAGGCTTTCGACTGTTTAATTTTAATATTGTCTACAATGAATACCTATAGAAACTCTCAAAGAACAAATTGCTTCTTTAATTAAAAAAAAATATTTAATAGGTCAAGAATAATCGATACTCAAAGTTTGCAAAAAACGTCAAATTTTAAACTTTGAAAATTTATAACTTTGTAAATAAGCATTTAACAAAAAAATTACAAGAAAACTTTTATGCTCAGAATTGTCCATATTCAAAAAAAAATTGTTCCCTTAAAAAAAAACATTTTTTTTATATTTGTTTAAACAATTGCGTTTTAAACAAAACCCATCCACTTTTCGTAAAATTAGCCAGTATCATTGGATAATTTATAAGTTACCGGAAATTCTGGATATTCGTTAATACTCTAAATTTGTGTCAATTTTAAACATTTCATAAATATTGTAAATTTCCAAAATTCTATAAATTATCCAAAATTTCATAAATTTAAGAAATTTTATATTTAAACAATTGTATGGCAGACTTGTGTTTAACAGATTGTACCGAAGCGAAGCGAAGAGTTACACCATAAGTTACTGTAAGTTACCGTAAGTGCCATAATTGACCACAAATTATAATAATAATACTCTAAATTTCTATAGACTTCTAACATTTTATAAACCATCAATATCATCAATTAAGAAAAATTTCATAAAATTATTTATTTTATAAAGTCATCAGCTTATAAATTTCATAAATTTAAAAAATTGTATAAGTTTGAAAAATATTATGACAGATTTTTTTTTGACAGGTTGTACCACGAGAAAGCGATATTTTGTCATAAATTGCCAATAAATTATGAATCTAAAGTAAATTACCACAAACTATCATAAATTATCATAAACAGCAGGAAATTTTGAAAACAAAATTTATAATCTGAACTTCCTTAAACTTCAAAAATGTGTAATTATTATTTGTTTCCGAAATGTTATAAATTTCCAAATTTATTGTAAAATTCCAAACTTTTATCAATTTTGAAAGTTTCATAAATAAATTACATTACTTTTCAAATATTTCAAAAAATTGTGAAAATTTCAAACATTCTATAAGTTTTTTAAAATTATAACTTTTTTGTTATTTTTTAAAAATAATTTTATATTTTATTTATAAATTGTATAAATTATTTAAATGTATGTAATGTTTAAATTTATATAAATTTCCAGAATTTTATACATTTATGTTCAACTATCGTTACTCATCGATAATTTGTGGTAATTTATCGTTACAAGTTATTCCAGCAAGTAAAACAAAAATCTGCCATAAAAACTTTTTAATTTATAAAACATATTGTACATTATCGTTACTTATAGATAATTTATTGTAATTTATCGCTTCGAGTTGGTCCAATCTGTCCAACAAAAATCTGTCATGAAATTTTTTTAATTATGTAATTTATGGTAAATTATCGTTACTTATCGATAATTTATGGTAATTTATCGCTTCGAGTTGGACCAATCTGTCGATCAAAAACTTTCATTCGATTTTTTAAATTTATGAAATTTATTTCATTTTAAACTTATCTTAAGTTTCCGAAATTTTTAAATTTTAATGGCCGATTTTTGTTTAGCAGATTGGACCAACTCGAATCGATAAATTACCACAATTTAACGATAAGTAACAATGATGTACACCAACTTATCATTAATTACCGGAAATTTTCGAAAATTTAGAAAAGTTTTTCATAATATGAAATTCCGCAAATTTCAAATGATTGACCAAATTTTTTAAAATTGTATACATTTTAAAAACTCATAAAATTTGTAAACTTGAAAAATTTTAACATTTTCGAACAATTTGTTTTCAAAATTCTGCAAATTTCCAATTTTTTGAAAATTGACAAAATTTTATCAGTTTAAATAATTTCATAAACTAAAATTTTTTATGGCAGATAGAAAACGTATCTTTTTGAGTTAAAAAATCCACTCTTTCGTTAAAAAATCATCTTTCTTGATTGAAAATTAACTCTCTTTTTAAAAATTAATTTTGTATGGTAATATAAAGTAATTTACATAGGTAATCCAAATAATTGTCAACAATTTAGCAGAAAATTAATCTTCTTTAGCGAAAATTTATGCTTTTCGTTAAAAATTTAACTATTTGCTGGAAAATAAATTTGCTTTGTTGAAAGTTCAACAATTGTGTTAAAAACTCATTTTTTGGTTGAAAATTTGTTTTTTTGGATTAAAAATGCAATTATATTCTTAGAAAATTAATTTCTTTTGTTGAAAATTAACTATTTCATTAATAATTCATCTACTTGATTGAAAATTTATGTATTTTGTTGAAAATTATTCTTTTTGGAGGAAAGTTGATCTTTTTGCTACAAAATTCATCGTTCTGGCTGAAAATTGTACTTTTTTCTTATATAATTCGTTTTTTAATGAATTTTTTAAACTAGAAATTGAAATATTCCATTTTATTTTTATTAATTAAACATTCCATTACTTGGATTAAAATATGTGTATTTTTTTAAATTAAAAAATCATCTTTTTTTGGTAGAAAATTAATCGTTTTGCTGACAAATTAATTTTTGGTTTGAAAAACGAACTATTATGATCAAAAGTTAACCAATTCGTTTGAAAAATAGTTTTTTTGAATTCAAAATTAATTTTTGTTGTAAAAAAGTTTTTGAAACTATGAAATTCCGTAAATTTTAAATGATTGACAAAATTTAAAAAAAATTGTATACATTTTATAAACTTATAAAATTTGGAAACATGAAAAATTTCAACATTTTTATTCAATTTGTTTCAATTTGTTTACAAGTTTTTATGCCAGATAGACCAACTCCAAGCGACCATAAATTACCGATAATTACGATAATTTACCCATAAATTCCAACAACCTTTCACAAATTACCATAAGTAGCCATAGATCACCATAAATTACAGAACAGTTTGGAAACTGCTTGTTACTCTGAAGTTTCGTCTTAAAAAAATTTGAAAATTTTATAAATTTCACAGTTTGTATCAAATGTCAAAATGTATGCAATTTTTTAAATTTTATGAATTTCCAAAATTTTATAAGTTAATGGTAATTTAGGTTCAATTATCGTTACTCATCTATCATTTGTGATTATTTATTTCTATGAGTTAATTTAATTTTTTAAACAAAAATCTGCCATAAAAACTTTTCAAATTTATGAAATGTAAATAATTTATGGTAATTTATCGCTTCGAGTTGGTCGAATCTGTCTAAAAAAATCTGTCATGAAAATTTTTTTAATTATGAAATTTATGGTGCATTATCGTTACTTATCGTTAATTTATGGTAATTGATGGTAATTTATCGCTTCGAGTTCGTCCAATCTGTCGAGCAAAACTCTGCCATGAAATTTGTAAATTTTTAAACTTTTTTTAAATATACAAAATTATATAAATTTCATGACAGATTTTCGTTTGATCGATTGCACCAACTCTAAGCGACAAATAGCTACAACTTAACGACAAATAACAATTTACCCTAATTTAATATGAATTTCCGAAAATTTCCGGAAATGTGGCAAAATTTTTCATAATCTTATATTACGCACATTTCAAATATTTCACAACATTTTTGTAGATTGCATACATTTTCAAAATTAATAAAATTGTTAAAGTTTTTAAAAATTAAAAAATTTCACAAATTTCAAAAATATTAAAAATTTGTTTGATTTATTTTCACAGTTTAATTTCATAAAATTTAAACAATTTTGTTTTAAAGATTGTACGAATTTCATACATTTTCAAAATTTCAGAAATTGAAACAATTTCGTAAATAACATGTTTTTTAAATTGTGAAAAACTCTTGTAATTTATGAATTTCTTATAAGTTTGCGAAATTTGCAAAATTTTGATAATTTATAAATTTACCAGAAACTTTAAAAAAATCATTTATATTAAAAGAAAAATGCAGTTGCCGAAATTCCTTCATATGGACAAAAACGTCTGAAATCTTGCATTTGTTATAAAAAAATATCGTATGTACCAAGACGGACGGGACTTTTCACGACTCGTATAATTAATTTATATACATAATTATAATATATTATATATATATATTGTTTAATTAATTTGTTCACTGGTCGAAACAGTCCTGCTTCTTCACTTTGGTGCATAATATACTAAAATAAGTTAATTAGTTCATCATTAATTTACAATTTTTTAAAACTAATTAATTGAAAGTTTTAGAAGAAAAAAAAGCTTCTCTGATCATAAAATTGTAAATTACTAAAAAGGATTAAAGTCCATGAATGACAACTGGTTATACAACAATCAGCACCTGTTGATTCCGGTAGCGATTGGTGGTCAGTCGTGCAGCCAGCCTGTGGTTGACTTACTTAGCTGACCTGAAGACCCAGTGAATGTGCTCTCCTGAATTTTAATTTAATGCCTCTCAGCAATGTTCTTCTTTCCAATAATTTACCCGTTTCTTTGCCAGATCGTTACTCCCTTGACTGACATACTGAATCGTTAAACACTATGCAAATGCATCGCCAATTTACACCACATACTTTATATTTCCTGTTGAACTGAAAATACCGAAAGACGAAAGTAAAGTTTGACTTGTCCAAATAAAAAGGTTCTATTTGGGAGAAAACAGATGAAAAGGTGCTAAGTCGTGAATACCAATTAAAAAGGTCATCTAGGAATTAGCATCTTTTTATTTGATTGCTATGAAATAAAACTCTTTCATTTGGACACGTCGAAACAGATCTGAAATTTAGTTTTAAAGTCGAGAAGCACTCTGGCATAAACAATTTGTTCAATTACAATCGTGTCACAAATTTGTATAATAATTAAATAAATCATGAAATGTATTCATAGATTTATTTTATTAATATTTCGGGAACGTAACACATAATTGGTGGCAGCGGTGAAATTGATTTTCAGTAATATACAGTACATAATAATTTCTAAAAACTTCTGTTAAAATCTGTGATTTACTGGTCAAAATTTGAATGTTACTTAAAATAAACTTGGAAATCTCTTCTTTAAAATGCGCCGAAGAAATTTTAAAACTTTTTCTTGGTTCTTGAATTATCATATGAAATTCAGAGGCTTGTGCAAGAGAAAAATTTCTTGGTAGCAGCGGTGGGATTGATGTTCACTAATATAAAGTGTAGTCCATGAGTATATGAGCACACCTAAAAAACTATAGATTAAAACCATGCACTCGCTTCTAGGAGGATATCTCTAGAAGAAAATGAGATATAATAATTTATAAGAAATCATTAGAAAGCTTTTTAAATTCCGCGTCATATGAGCTGCATTTGAAGTCTTTTTTAGAAATGAAGACTGAGTTAAACCACATACATTTTTTATGATAATTTGAGAACCAGTTCCTTGGGCTCATTTAAAAAAAAAAAGATAATAGGGTTTATTTTGCGCAACTGAAATTTTTTTGCATTTATTACTCGAGGTTCTGGCAGAAGTATTTATAACAATATGTCTATTTATAATAATAGGGAAATTTGTGTTTATCAGAAAAACCGCCGACGGTATAAACTTCATTTAAGACTCATCTCACGTATTTTGAAGTGACTTTGTGTTGAATTTCTAACTTGCAAAGTTTGTCAATGGGCTTCCCCAAAGATGCTTTACATAATAAAGCTCTGAAATTCAAGATACGAAAGGCTCAGCATTTGAATCGTGCAACTGTTATTTCTTTCTTGAAAAAATACTTTCTAAGTAAGTCGTGACACGTAACTCATGAAGTGCAAACAGATCATTCTACATTGACGAGGGCAACTTGCCAAGGCAGGTTTCCTTTAATTTGTAAACAAAAGAACTTTTTTTAAAAAAACTTTAAAATGACCTGCCAAATAGACAGAATTTAATAGGGTGGAGTGAAAATGCTAAAATTTATCGAATTGTTTAAACTGAGGGAATACAATTAGTGTAAAGTCATCCGACAAAAAAAAGATTTTTTTCTGAAGTCAATTAATATTTTTACACCTTTTTTTTGCTCTTCTCTTTTTTGATTTGGAAATTATAACAAAAAGTTCTATTGTTCATGAATTGTGACAATTTTTTGTATTTAAATTTTTCATTAGTAAATCCATGTAGCCACATTTACAAAACATTTAGAAACATTTTAAAACATTTACAAACAAAAAATTGTATCCTTTAGATCTTACAAAAATTCGTAATTTAAGAATTTTTTCGCGATTTTGTAACGTTCTAATACAACGAATTTTTTTCTGCGTAAAAAAATAATAACATGTTTTTTGGTTAAAGCTGAAGGTGCAAAATAATAAGAAAAAATAACAAAAACCAACTTTGATTTGAAATTTATCTCTTTTTGTTAAAAATTCTACTATTTGGCTCGAAATTGGATTTTTTTGTTAAAAATGTGACTACTTTGTTAAAAAGTTACTTTGTTTGGTACAAAAATCAAAGACTACGTTAAAAAAGTAACGCTTTGCTAAAAATGTATTTTTTGAAAATTGAACTGTTTTATTGAAAATCTGTGTCATTTTTTGTATTAAATTAAATTTTTTGACTGAAAATTTAAATATTCTAATTTTGGTTAAGAATCTATCTTGTTCTAGTTAAATATTCTACTATTTCGTTAAATATTTATTTTTTTTAGTAAATAATGTTTTTTGGCCAAAAAATTAATCTTTTTCGTTAAAAAAAATTTGCTTCGATGAATAATGTAGTTCTTTCTTAAAACTTAACTCTTTTTTTCGAAGATTGGTCATTGAGATCAAAAATTGATCTTTTGAGTTGAAAATGTCAATACATTGCTAAAAAAACGTTTTTTGTTTAATGATTGAGAATTGATATTCTTGATTGAATATTTATCCTTTTTGGTTGAAAATACAACTGCTTGGTTGAAAATTGTGTTTTTTTTGTCGAATTTAACCGTTTCAGATTAAAAAAGAAATATACTTTTTTTGTTGAGATATTAACTATTATATATTGCATTAAAAATTATTTTTTTTTTAAATAAAAATAAAATGCTTGGTTTAAGGTCAAACTACTTTGTAAAAATCCCTTTTCTTATAAGGATTCATAATTTTAGTTAAAAAATCAAATATTAGGTCTGAATTAAATTTTTTTTTTATGAATTGAATATTTAAGTATTTGGTAGAAGATTATGTATTTCGTTAACAATTATTCCATTTGGGTAGAAAATTAATTTGGTCTAGTTGAATTCAACTGGTTGAAAATTTGTAATTTTTGTATCCAAAAGTAATTATTTAACTAAAAATATAAAATTTTTATAAAATTTTCCTAAAACATTCCCTTATGACCTTGAAAATTTTATTATTTGGTAAAAGATTAATGTATTTTGTTAAGAATTAGTCCACTTGGGTAGAAAATTATTTTTTTTATTTAAAAGTAATTATTTAACTAAAAATATCTTTTTTTTCTAAAACATTCCTTTATGACCTTGAAAATTTAACTATTATGTTGATAATTAGTCCATTTGGGTAGAAATTTAAGTTTGTTCTAGTTGAATTCAACTGGTTGAAAATTTGAAATTTTTTATCCAAAAGTAATTATTTAACTGACAATATAAAAATTTTATAACATTTTTCTTAAACATTCCTTTATGACCTTGAAAATTTAACTATTTAGTAGAAGATTTATGTATTTTGTTAAAAATTAGCCCATTCAGGTAGAAAATTAATTTTTTTCTAGTTGAATTCAACTGGTTGAAGATTTGTAATTTTTTTTATCTAAAAGTAATTATTTAACTAAAAACAAAAAAAATTTCTAAAGCATTTCTTTATGACCTTGAAAATTTAACTATTATGTTGATAATTAGTCCATTTGAGTTGAAAATTAAGTTTGTTTCTTGAAAAATCATTGCTTTCCGTTAGAGTACAACTGTTTTTTTTTTAAATTATTTTTTTTAATTTGAATTAAACTGGTTGGAAATTTATTATTTTGTGCCGAAAATTAAACACTTATATTTTTGACGTAAAATTAAATTATTTCTTTAAAAATTCACCTTTCACGATTAAAAATAAACCTTTTTGTTGAAAATTCTTCTTTCCCGGAGTAAAAGTCGACTCTTTTCTGAAGAAATAATTTTTTAGGACGGAATGTTAACAAATTTATTGATAATAAATGAGTCTATTTGTGTAGAAAATTGAGTATCCAGGAAGTTGACAACGCCAACTTTAAAATTCCAAAAAATGCAACTTTTTCAGAGTTGTGATAGGTTTGTGCTGTTTTGCGCCGTAAATCATTTTTTGAAAAAACAAAATTTGATCCCAAAAATAAAAAAAACTTTTTTTTACCATCTACACCCAATTTTTTCATAAATAGGAATTTTAACAAATCTGAAACTTGTGCTGGGTTGTGCTAGGTTAGTACTAAAAATAACTCTCATATCAAATTTGACTGTCATTAATATTTTCTTTAAAAAATGGGCAAAATGCGTTCCAAGTTTGAAAAATCCGTTTTTTTTGAGCAAATAATAATGTCAGTAAAAATTGGCATAAAAATTATTTTTTGTGCTAGCCTAGCACAACCCAGCACAACTTTCAGATTTTCGAAATTCCTATTTTTTTAAATATTGGGTAAAGATGATAAAAAAATGTTTTTTGATTTTTGGGGTCAAATTTTGATATTTTCAAATAACTCTTTACGGCAAAAAACAGCACAAACTTAGCACAATTCAGCACAAGTTTCATATTTTTGAAATTCAGAAATGGCGAGGCAGATTTTTTTTCAAATCGATATTTTTCGCAAATCGTCAGACATATTAAAATGTGGTTTGTGGCACAAGTTTGTGCCTCTTTCATATTACCTAGCACAACATTTTTTTTCTTGAAAAATTAATTGGCAAGAAGGAAGTAAGAAAAATGTTTTTTTGATTTTTGGGCTCAAATTTTTATTTTTACATAAAATTACACAAAACAGCACAAACCTAGCACAATTCAGCACAAGTTTCGTTTTTTGAAAATTTAAAGTTGACATTGCCAACTTCCTGGACATGAAAATTTCTGTTTTGTTGAAAAATGGTCTATTTGATTAAAGATTCAACTACTTTGTTCAAAAATTGTATTTTTTGTTAAATTAAAATGGTAGATAATACTTTTTTTTTCTTGAAAATTATTTTTTTAATTAAAAAATTTAATGTTGTATTTTTGGCGAAAAGCCAAACGTTTTTAGTGGAAAATTCAACTATTTTGTTGAATTCATATTTTCTTGGTCGAAAATTTAATTGTATTGATGAAAATTCGTCCTTTGGATTACAAATTCATTTCTCTTAAGTTCAAAATGAAATTTTTAGTTAAAAATTCAACTTTTTGTGCTAAGTATTTAATTGTTTTCTAAAAAATTATTTATATGAAAATATAATTGATAAATTTTCTTTTGTCGATGCTATTGGCCTCTAATGTTCCCTTTACAACGATTTTTTTTGACGTTCCCTTATATTTAATACTCCAGTGATCTCGTTTTCATAAATTATGATAAAATTAAGTTTTACTTCTATAAATAGATTATTTCAAATTACTAGGATCCCCGATTAGACTCGAAGACCTGTTATCAAAATTATAAAAATAAATATGAAATGAAGACATGACACAAAGTAGTCTTTCAGAATATACATATATTCAAATAACCTTTCCAGTCACGCTTTGAAAATTAGCCTATTGGCCTCTACAATTTAGTGTCAAAGTTTCCTCTTTTACCACGAAAGTTATAGGAAATATCGCTTATTTTCCCATAACTATCGACACGAACCTCAAAAATAAAAGATTTGTAGCCTTTCTGAAAGGTGGAATCTACATTTGCTTGAGCTAGAGTTAAACGAGGAAAACATCGCAGAGTTCGAGTCGCCTTAGCGAATAAATTACAGTACTGAACATTGATGACCCAGAAGCAGGATCTGAGCTTCGGTTTTTCTTTCTTGCTTACTCTCTCCGTTCCTTTGGCTTGTAAGTCATTTTGCTTCTACTTATAATCACACGCGGAAAAACACGTTAGACTGGCTATAGTGGATGTAGAAAATAGGCACGACTTCACCAATTAAACTATCCAGCGGAGAGGATTAAGTCATTTTAAATTTAAAAAATTAATTACTTTGGAGTGAGAGTTATGTAAAAATTCGTCTCGGAAGAAATGCATAGCTAATCCAGAGATATTTATCCTTGATCTAGCTCTAGACGCTAATAGTTTTTTAAATAATTGAACGATTATGGTCGTATCAACTGCTAGGGTTATTAGTGACTTAAATGAAGCAACGTATTATAGGCGCTCTCTAAGACCACCTACCCCCTATAATAAATCGTAAGAAAAAATTGCGGCCCCCCACTCTCCTTTTACTATGCGTAATTTTTAGTTTTTAGAAAATTTTTTCTGGGTGTTGCTAGTAGAATATTGACAGACTATTCGGGAACTTTACTTTCAAAATTCCTTGTTTTTTCTTTGACTAAATTTTCATTTTCCTTCATCATTAATATTCAAATATTAATATTTTATAAACAATTTATAAAATAAATAATTTAATAAATAATTAATATTCAATCTTGTAATATTTATAACATAGAATATTTTATAGAAGGAATCGAACATAATTTCCGATACAAATGTCCATATTTATTTATTTTCAACAAAAAATGTCATTCTCCTATAAAATACAACTATTTAACAAAATAATTAAATTTCTGGCATAATTTTTAACAACAAAAAAGTGTCATAGTTTATATTTCAATCGAAAAAGATGAAATATATACAAAAAAAGAATTTTACAACCAAAAAGACGAATTTTCAATGGATAAAGATTTTTCACTTAAGAAATAAATAAAAGTTGATCTAAATTGTTGAATTTTTAAGACAAAATACAATGTTTCCCTACAAAATTGAATTTTTAAACCAAAATATTACTTTTTTCAAAAAATTAATTTTCTACGAAACTGATGCATTTTTACCCAACCAACAAGAAATTTCAAACTTAGAAACTTATTATTTTTTTTACTAAAAAAGGAGACTTTTCAACTAAAAAAGATCAATCTTAAAACATAAAAATTTTTCATTTTCCGTAACAACCTTTATTTTAAACAAAAAAAGGTTTTTCAACTGAACAATGTTGTTTAACTTTTACCCAAGTAGTTAAATTATCAATTAAATAAGATTATTTTTGATAAAACTTGTTAAATTTTCAAGCAAAAAAAAAAAAAGAACTTTCAACTAAAAGCATAAATTTTCAAGAAAAAAAATGGTTTATTAACAAAGTGATACAGCCAAATGTTCGAAACAAAATAGAATAATACTCAAGCAAACAAGAATAATATTAATTACAAAATTTTTATTTAAAAAAAATGATATTTCTACTAAAACAAATAAGTTTTTAAATATCAAAAATAAATTAAAAAAAAATATTAATTTACTGTTGAAAAAGATTTCAGTTAACTACACAATCAAAATATGAATTTTTAAACAAGAAATAAGTTTATACGAAGAAAATTTAATTTTCTATTAAAAGGGCGAATTTTTAACCAAAAGGAATTATTTTTAACAAAATTGTTAATTTTCAAAAAAATTGTTCAATTTTCATTCGAAAAAGATTCCAGTTGACTTTTGAAGATGAAAAAATAATTTCTTACAGAAATAAGTTTCAACAAAAAAATTTAATTTTCAATCCAAAAAGACGAACTTTTTGAACTAAAAATGATAAATTTCTTACAAAATAGTTGAATTCTCTACCTAATAAAGACATTTTTAATTTTATCCAAGAAAGATGAAATGCTTACTAAAAAAAAGATTCATTTTTAATAAAAAATCTGAAATTTCTTCTTTAAAAAGTTGAATTTTCATCCAGAAAAGATATCAGTTCATTTTTTAACACCAAAATATTAATTTTTAACAAAAAGTAAATTTTCTACATCATAGTGT
>JAAAKG020006658.1:0-21356 GCA_010014905.2 Druon quercuslanigerum
TATTTTTTTTATTTAAAAAAATTATATTTTAAGGACGATTTAAAATTTGAAACAATTTTAGGTTATGTTAGTGTTCTACGCATAAAGATTTGTATTTTAAAACGAAAATGATTAAGATTTGAATAAAATTGAGATAACTTTAATCATTGTTGATTATGATAGTGTTTTTCGGACAAAATTGTTATTTTTAGTAGAAAACTTTAATAAAATTGTATAACTTTAAACAATTTAAGGTTATGTCAGTCATTTTTAGACTATGTAAGTGTTTTTCATCAAAAGTTGGTATTTTTAGCAAACGAAACTTCAATATAGATTAAAAAATTTAAATAATAATAATAATTTTTATAATTTTAAGTTATTTAAGCGTTAAACAAAAAAGTTGGTGCTTTAAAACAAAAGACATCATAATTTGAACAAGATTTAGAATCTTTTAACAACTTTTAATTATGTTAGTGTCTCTCGTTGAAAATTGGTAAATATATATATTTTTTTTTTATTTAAAAAATTAGATTTCAAGGACGATTTAAAATTTGAAACAATTTTAGGTTATGTTGGCGTTCTTCGCCTAAAGATTTGTATTTTAAAACGAAATTGATTGAAATTTGAATAAAGAACTGAGATATTTTTAATTAAAAAATTTTTAAAAACTGTAAAAATTTAAATAATTTGAGGTTGTGTTAGTCATTTTTCCATGATTTTCGTTTATGTAAGTGTTTTTCATCAAAAGTTGGTATTTTTAGCAAAAAAAATTTAATAAGCATTTAAAAATTTAAACAATTTTAAATCATTTTTGCGTTAAACACAACAAAATTGGTAATTTAAAACAAAAAACATAAATTGAACAAGATTCAGAATCTTTTAACAATGTTTGATTATGTTAAAAGTTTTTTGTTGCAAATTGGTATTATTTTAACGACCGAGTTTGGCATTTTAAAACCAACAATATTATTTCAGCAGGATTTAGAATATTTTAAGCTTTTTTGATTATGTTAATGTTTTTTGGACAAAATTGGCATTTTTAATAGAAAAATTCAATAAAAATTTAAACAATTTAAACAATTTGAGGTTATGTCAGGCATTTTTCGATGGTTTTCGATTATGTAAGAGTTTTTCATCAAAAATTGGTTTTTTTATCAAACAAAAATTCAATAACGTTTTAAAAATGTAAACAATTTTAAGTCATTTTAGCTTTAAACATAAAAAAATTGGTAATTTAAAACAAAAAAACATCAAATTTGAACAAGATTCAGAATCTTTTAACAATTCTCGATTATGTTAATGTTTTTCGTCCAAAATTGGTACTTTTAATTTCAAAAATTATATTTTATAGATGAGGCACAATTTTTAACAATTTTAGGTGATGTTAGTGTTTAACATCCGAATATGGCATTTTAAAATTAAAAATTTATTATTTCAACAAAATTTAGAATTTAGTCAAAAAATTGTATTTTTTGTAAACATAAAGTCAATAAAGATTAACAAATATAAATCATTTTAGATTTTGTAAGCATAATGCGCAGAGTAAAGTCGTATTTTAAAACAAAAACCACTAGAATTTGAGCAAGATTTATAATATTTTATTAACCTTAAATTATTTTAGGTTTTTTTTGGATATTGGTATTATAATTTGTAAAATATTTAGGATCTTTTTATAATTTTGGTTATGTTACTGTTTTTAGTTCGTAGTTGGTATTTAAAATTTTTTTAAATATTATATTCAGAACTTTTTAACAATTTTAGGTTATGTTGCCTTTTTAAACCGTAAATCGGTTATTTTAAATAAAAAGCATTAAATTTCAAAAAATATTTACAATCTTAAACCAGTTTTCTTATGTCATGTTAATGTTTTTCGTCAACAAGTGCTATTGTTGACGGAAAAACATAAGATTTTAACAAATATTTACAATTATAATAACCTTAGGCTGATTCCAGTGTTTCACCTGATTTCGGGATATAAAAAAAAACTTTAATCAATCTAATTTAATGATTTATTTTGTTTAAAATAATGAAATTTAAAAGCTTTAACAATTTCGGATTGTACTAGTGTTTTTTTGTCGAAAATTGAAAATCGAAAAATTTATTTAAAAATCATTATATTTGAAAGAAGATTTGTAATTTCTTACAAATAATATCCAATAATTTCGAAGTTGAAAAAATGTTCATCAATCATAAAAAAACATTCCCTTCTTTTCTTTTCCAATCTTAGATGATAGATACCACGAAATACAACAATTTTGTTATTAATATTAATTTTATATTTACATTAAAAAATTGTTATAGTAAAAAACCCCGAGCTCGTAACACGTGTGTTTGTTTTCTAGACTTTAGTAAAAATTCTCTATTTCGTCAAGTTCATAAATAAAAACGTGAGAATTAAATTTCTTTAAGAATGTTGATATGCTTTGTTGGCTTTAGGCTCTGATAAAGAGAAAAGAAATAAATTCTTCCAGCAACGCAATTGTGGCCCTTATCAGTCTATTTTATTAAATATCTAAAAAAATTATATTTTAATTTTGTTTGTTTATTAAAATTTACTGAATTTTCTATTAGCAATATTCTTAAAGAAATATTGATGAAGGTCAATACAGTGCCCCCGGGATTGTAAAAATAAGAACCAGACAGTTGGAAAAATTAGTGAACGTCGTAATCAATTTAGGATATTAATTCTGCTTATATTTTTAAATGGAAAAAGTGTAACACATGTATACACAATTACACACGTGGCAGGTCCACATACTTGACTTGTTATCTGGAGCAGAGTTGTCTCCACTGAGGTTGCGCTGTATTGATCTGACACGTTTTCCGGTTCTTTGCTAAAGCATACTGAAACTAGTGACAGAATATAGAGAAAACATTTTAACAAAATAACAATAATAATATTAGTGATACAGAAACCGAAAAATTATTAATAAATGATAATATGTGACATTTGACACAAAAAATGTAGGACAATATAATAATAGAAATTGATGCTAGTTTTTGTTTCTCTACATGGTCATACCATTCTTGTATCGATAGTTTTACAAATGTCTTTGAGAATTTTCATGTTTGGTGGTGGGAAACAATATAAGAAAAGCAATAATTCGGCAAACCTTAAAACTTTTGCAAAATAACAATATAATGGAATATGAAAAAAAGTTTGACAATGTAATAATAGACATTGATATATGTTTCTTCTCTCTGCATTGTCATAAATCAATATTTTAAAAAATTTTGGATGTTGAATGTTTGGTGTCGGAAAGCCATTTCACAACAAAATAATAATAATGCACAAATCTAAAAACTATTAAAAAATAAAAATATAATGAAGTATGAAAAAAATGTATGACAATATAATAAAAAAAATTGTGTTAGTTTCTTCTCGCTACATGGTCTTAAATCAATATTTTCTCAAATTTCTTTCAAGATGTTGATTTTTGATATTTTAAAGCAATTAAAAAAAATTAATGTAAATACCTTCAAAAACTATTATAAAATAAAAACATAATGAAATATGAAAAAAGGTATGACAATACAATAAAAAAATTTATATTAGTTTCTTTTCTGTGTATGGTTTTAAATCAATATTTTTGGAAATTTCTTTGACGATGTTCAAGTTCGGTTTTGGACAACAATTTTACAATAAAAAAATGACAATGTAAAAAATTAAAAACTATTCCAAGTATAAGAATAGAAATTGATGTTAGGGGTTGATATTATTCTTTATACGGTCTTAAAATACTCAAATTAATATTTTCTTTTAGAATGATGATGATAAATGGGGTTATAAAATAATGTAACAAAAAAAAATAAAGAAGAAACCTACAAACTGTTACAAAATAACAATAGAATAAAATATGAAAAAAATCTAAATGGCAATATAATAATAAAATGCTCCTAAATCAATATTTAAAATTTTCCTTTTAGAATGATGAATTTCGGTGTTGGAAAATAATTTAACAAACAAAAAAAATGAAGAAATCCAAAAACTTCTACAGAATAACAATAGAATTTCTTTTGGAATTTTAATCTTTGGTCTTGGAAAATAATGTTGAAACAGTGAAAATAAGGCAGAAACCCAGAAATTATTACACAATAAGAATATAATGAAATATGAAAAAAATTATATCGCAATATAATAATAGAAATTGATGTTAGTTTCTTCTCTATACATGGTCCTTAATCAATATTTGAAAATAATAATAATGCAGGAGCCTTTTAACTATTACAAAATGACAATATAATGAATTAAAAAATAAATAAAATGTATAGCAATATAAAAATAACAATATTTTTTCAAATTTCTTTCAGAATCTTCATGTTTGGTGTTTGAAAACGATTTTTTTAAATAATAATAATCCAGAAACACAAAAATTTTACTAAATAACAATGTAATAAAATATTTAAAAAATTTAAAACTGTCACAATCCAACAATATAATGAAATATAAAAATAAGCGTGTGGCAATATAATAATAAAATATTCCTAAATTAATATTTAAAATTTAAGAAATTTAATTTAGATTAAAATCTAAATCAACAATCTAATTTAACGTCCAATTGCAATCTGAAAAAATTTTTTTGTTAAAAACAAAAATTTTTAGACAAATATAAAAAAGAGGAAAGAATAATGAGAAAGCAACCAACCACATCCCCTTCCTTCTCTTTTTCTTTGTTTCGTCTTTTTTATTATTAATATTATAAAATCACAAAAAGGAACATTAAAAAATAAAATGACATTACCAACGATAATATTAATAATACAAAAAGCGAAAGAAAGAAAGGTGCTGTATGAGTGCCGAAACGTTGGTAATGGCATCTTATTTATTTTTTTTTATTTTTATTTTTTGTGATTTGATAATATTAATAATAAAATGACGAAATAAAGAAAAAGAGAAGGAAGGGAATGTGGTTGGCTGCCTTCTCATTTTTCTTTCCTCTTTTTTATTTTTGTCTGAAATTTTTGTTTTTATCAAAAAAATTTTGTTCAGATTTCAATTGGAAGAAGTTTTCTTGTTTGATTGTTCGGTGTGTTCCAAATTTGGTCCTTTGATTCTTGTTTTTTGCAGGAGTTTTCATTAAATTAATATTTTTAAATTTGTGTTTTTTCAATTTAATCAAAATTTATTAATTTTTATAGGTTCAATAATGATAATTAATAGAATATTATTTAAAAAATTAGTAAAAAATTATGTATTGTTACTGCATTTTTAGTTTTTTCATGCATTTTTTTTAATCATAATAATTTAATTTTATAAATGAAAATCCCGAAAAATAAAATTCCTCATGTAGGATATTCCCAAATGAAAAGGAACGAGTGAAAAATACCAAAAAATAAAATTTCCAAATAATAAGGAATGACTGAAAGATTCTGAAAAATAAAATTCCCGACGCTGCAAAATTCCCAATTCGGAAAATTTCTTACAAATAAAATTCCCGAACAGTTCATAATATCATTGAATTTTAAAACACTAAAATTTTACTAACAAAATAACGCTGAGGATAAATTTATAATAAGGCAAAATGACGTATGAACTGTCACATTGACATAATAGAAAAAGACGCGCGAAAAGCAAATAGAAAAACAGGAGCTTAAAGCTCCTATTTTTATTTAATTTTTTTATTTTTATAGTTAACAATATTCCCATCCCCAATTAACCACCTTGATTTTGTCAATATTAAATTATAAATTAACAAAACTATATTTATTTTTCAGACAATACTGAGAATCCCTCACCGAGATTAGATACTGAGAGTGCAAGTGAATCTACACTACGATCCAGTTGATCGAGTGAATCGATCATTCTCATTCTGACGAACCGAAGGAAAAGGAACAGGAAAAAACTGCTCTTGAAGCCCAAAATGCACATTGAGGTGCAGGTTGCGCTTAATTTTGTGATATCCTACCTATACAACAAACTACCAAGACGACGAGTGAATATCTTTGGTGAAGAATTGGAGAAGGCGCTAAAGGAAAAATTCAAAGGACACTGGTATCCGGAAAGACCGTTCAAGGGTTCTGCCTTCAGATGTCTCAAGACCGGAGATCCAATAGACCAAGTTTTGGAGAGAGCTGCGAAGGAAAGTGGTGTGCCAATCCAGGACATTCTGGAGAATTTGCCAGCTGAATTGGCCGTCTGGGTTGATCCTGGTGAAGTTAGTTATCGAATTGGAGAGACGAGTATCATCAAGATCCTTTATTCTGAATCAGCAGATCTTCACGATGAGTGCTCCGCTGATCGCGAGGTCACAAAGACTTTTAATCCCGAGGCTCAGTGCTTCAGGCCCATCGATGCAGTGGGAACATCACTAAGTGGACTCAGTTTGAGTCCCAAGTCAACATCACCATTTCCTACTTCCCTGGCTGGTAGTGGTAGCGTTAGTGGTGGTGGTGGAAGCAGCAGTAGCAGTAACACTAGTAATGGTTCCAATAGCAATAATCAACAACAGCAAAATGGACACTCGGGATCGTCTTCGGCTCCCTCGCCCACTCCTCTATCAAATTCTTTCAAGAGTTCACCTAGTCCGGTTCCAAGTTTCATACCTCGAACCACCGCTCCCTTGACATTCACCACTGCCACCTTTGCGCAGACTAAATTCGGCAGCACCAAACTCAAAACAAGCAGTAAACGTGCCAACAGGTATATTTCTTCATATCATATTAGTAAATTTCCCAGTGGGCGCCCGAATATGATAAAGACGTCCTTAGAATGTCCTGCAACTTGAGCCCCTTAAGACATCTTTTGGATCTTATCATTTCTTAGGACTTTTGCGCCCTCTGGGCAATCAATGTTTTAAGAGTTCTTTCATTGTAGCGAAAGAACTATTTTTCTCTTCAATTGTATCGAAAAAGGCAGACTAATCATTTTCATTATTTTCTTCATATGAGGGAATTTGAAACATGTCAATTTAACAATATATCTATGATTGAATTACATAATTATTATGTGATTAATCATTAATTATCGGCAGCAGGGATGCACGCGTACGTTGCAGGTAGGCTGTCATATGCAGTCATGCGCGAAGTACGCCGTGATGGCGATATGAGACGCATTACTCACGCACCGTTTCTAACCATCACCGTATTGCGACAGGTGACTGCAGCATGCATGCGTTATGTCTCGCGTAGCATGCCTCGCAGTCATGCGAGTACTGTGCGTCGCACGATTTTTATCTGGGTTAGGACTTCTGCACAATCAATGTATATTGATTGACATAAATATTTTAAAAGCTCTTCAGTTGTATTGATAGGAATATTTTCCCTGTCAGTGGTCACTGAGCTATGTTAAAGACATCCTTAAAATGTAATTCTGTCCTGCGACTTGACGCCTTATGAAATCTTTTGAAAGTTTTCCCGTTAAGAAGCCTTGCATCAAAAGATATTAAAAATTTTGAATCCCTGAGAATACCTTTTCTTTACTTCGTTATTTAATCCCCATAATGCAGAGAAAGTAATAAGATTCCAATCCCTTTCAAAGCTGATCGGAACTTCCAAACGTAACCTCAAAGAAATTGAAAACACAATTTTCGTTTGTATCATTAAAACACACAGATTATCGTAAAATATTCGCTTTGTTCACATATTGTAAAATCACGAATGCTATGTTTTAAAAAGGTCTTTACCTAATTATTATTCAGAAAACAGTGAATAAAAGTAACGAAATGTACTGAAGCTAAAGGGATTCTTTTCTATTTCTTAGTTTCTTTGTGGTATCCAAAAGTTGTGGGAAACATAATTTCATCGCTGGGTACAGAAAGAGAATAAATTTTATAGATAACTTTTACTGTTATAAAGCTTCAAAACTGGTGTAAAAAAGGGATTGAAAAGGATTCAGCATTTTTCACGTAACCACTAGCTGCATGAAATTTTCCAATAATTTTTAAAGTAAGCCTTCTTTCCGGGTTCATATCTTTAAAAAGATCCTAAAGAGTCCGCCAAAAGACGTATATATAGGACAAATGTAGGACTTGTGTTCCCATTGGTACAAATGGTTATTTTTACAACATTCACCTCGAAAGTTCCACGTCAAAGACTGCTCCAATATTTACTGTAACTTTCAAACTGACTAAAGCCTTCTGCGAACTGATGCGAGATGGCGCCACGACGCAGTGATTTTACGCACTGCGCAAGCTGCATATAAAGTATTTTAATTCAACCCAGCGCATGCGCAGCTTTTCGGCCGTCCATGTAGTAAGGCGTCTTCAAAAAGTGCAGCAGTAATTGTCTGCGCAAAGCTGACTGAAACAACGGTTCTTTAGGCACTACTTAGAAGCCTGAAGACTGCAACTTCATAGGTGTATTTTGCAAGAATAACTCCTTGTGGCACAAGGGCATGAAGCAGGTTATTCTTTTGCAGTACCCACCTTGACAGTTACACGCCAAAAACAGCTCCAAAACAGCATCAAAATTATATAATTTTTAATCAAAAAACTTCACGCTCGCATAATTTTAAATTTAAAAATGTCCAATTAAAAAATCTGGACTTTAAAATATTTACAATTCATAGCTCTACATTTTTTAGGTATTACAAATTTACCGATACCAGGTCAACCTTTCCGCCAGCCGGAAAAATTCTTTTGCAAAGTGTACATTCAAACTAACTCGGACCAAAATTATGCATCATATATGTATCTTTTTCAAAATGATCAACAACGACAAAACAGTACATATCACGGCACGACAATAACTTTTATTTTGGCTCACATTTTAATGACAGCCATGAGACTCGTCACTCTCGGTTCTCGCAGATATTCCACTCAAGTTGGGAAAGCCCCCCCCCCCCTCTACCCATCTATTCCGAAAAAGTTGCCACGCTTTGCCGGCGCAAATGCATTAGCGTGGTTTCTCCTTACTATTACTTCGTGTTCTTAACCAATCATATTTTCCATAAACCAACAAAGTAGCTAGAAATGAACAATATTAAAAAAAATTAATTCCATCACCTTGCGAACGGTTCTTAATGTACCTTATCCCAAACCTGTGCATGCGCAGCTTTTCAAACTTGTCTAAGATGCGACATTTTCAAGCTGCGTATGCGCAAAAATTGTTTACACAAAGTCTGCTCAAATAATCTCTTCAACTGTATCAAAAGAAATATTTTCCCGGCGAAGACAGGAACATTCTAAAGACGTCCTCAGAATGTACCTCTATGTCCCTTGACTCACAAGATATTTGGACCTTTTCATATCTTTGAAGGGTCTTCATGACATCTATAGGACATATGCTGAAATAAAGTCCTTCAGGCACAATTTAGAAGCACATGCACAACTTTTGAGGTGAATGTTGCAAAAAGAAATTCTTTTAGACATGCTTCTTACCGTTATTCTTTTTGCAGGATGTCACCTACGGAATTTTCCAACTACATAAAGCAGCGGGCAATTCAGCAACAAATTCACCACCACCATCATCATCCGCAGCATCCACAAGCGCAAGGTGGCCTACCAACGTCTCAAACATCACCAAACAGCCGAAGTTTGTCGCCTGGGGTTCAGACTCCTGGTGGCCCACCCGTAGATCCGAGCGCCTACTTTTTACCACACACACCCTACCATCCACAATTTTCACACCGCAGTCTCTTTGACTCTGGTCACAACGGTTATTTGCCGGCTGACATTTATACGGGTACTAAATTTCCTACATCATACTTGGATCCAACAACGATCGGTCACCAATTTTATGGTACGATCAACAGCGCCGCTGCTGCTACTGCTACTGCTGCATCTCAACAGACTTCTGGAAACTTCACCGCTGTTTCCGCCAATGTTATCAGTAGTAGTAGTAGCAGCAGTAGCAGCAGCAGTAACGTATCTCAACAACAAGCGGACAAGACTACTTTGGTCGAAGGTCTGAATAACTTTGGCCTTGGATCAGTGACTCCTTATCCGGCCAATCAGTATCAACATCTTCTCGTGGCCAACTAATACTCCGCAAAACTTGCAGTTGCACGAGACGGCTGGTTGCACTCGTTTTCGGTAGTCTGAATCCCTTGACCCTGAGAGAGAAAATGAGTGAGAGCATGGAAGAGAAAGAAAGAAAGACTGTGTGAAAAGTTGTTTACCTTCTCTAAGAACTGCGCTACCGTCCAAACTTATGAGACCCACATTAACTGAACAATCCAAGTTCACGTCACTTTGTCTGGAAGAATAGTCATTGTTAATTATTATTTTGTCTTGGTAGAAAACAAACTTTGTTGTTTGCCAAGAAAAACCTTCCTGACAAATAACGTCATCTTGGATCGCTAAAGCCTACTGGAAATGGCTAAATTACGATACGCCATCTGGTGCCAAAAGCAGAACTAGAAAGAGTACAAATGTAACATTATTTCAAATTTAATTATGAGGACGCTAATCATACTCAAATCAAGCAAAGTAAACTTTCTAAAGGAAAATTATAAAAAAAAATGAGTGAAACAAAATATCAAACATGGGCTGTGGCTTAATAATAAGTTAAACTCCAAAGTCGGAAAGCATTATTGAAAAGGAAAAAGGATTTATTAGAGAGGTCCTAATTCTAATAATTTTCTTTTGAACAATTTTACTTAGCTTAATTTGAGTTTGGACCTACTCTTTCTAGTTTTTGTTTTTGTCACCAGATGGCGAAATGGTCGACGCCATTTCCAATTGAAAATATATTTTCAATCAAGGATTTTTGTGAGCGATCGAAAAATATCGGAACGGTAGCCCAAATCCCTTTGACTACCTCGATAATAGAGACCACACACACAAACACACATACACACACAGAGGTCTTCCCTTTATTCCTAAATGGCCTCGTTGCGAATAGCATACAATTGTATAAGAAGAGCAAATTCGGCAGATCGAATTGATCTCATTGGTCGACCGTTAATAAATCGCGCGCGAGCCACGCATCGTCGATCTCTGCTTCCAGGGTTGCGACTTAACGATCTCAGTTTGGAAGAATTGAACCGAGTGTTACCAATAATATATATGTATGTATAATATAAATAAACGAATGTAAAAAAAATATAGGCGCAGGCGTCAGGACTCGAGCGCAGGACTTGAGTGCAGGCATCGCGCGCAATAGCTAAAAGACGGTTGACGCAAAAGTCGCTACGGAACCGAAATTAAACAAATTGAACGCGCGCGATGATTTTGCTAGAAAGTATGTGTTGAACATAATACATTGGAGTTGATCCAAGATCCAAGTGACATGGACATGTATGAAAAGAATATGGCGTTAACATGGTTGCTGGTGAAATCGTGCGTAGGTGCATGGTACTTATAAAAATATGCGCACAAAATTTGTGCGCATTATATCTGGACACCATGCGCAATGAAGCGGACTCCAAGCGCCAGACGCCGACCTTGGAACAGCGACACAGATATTACCAACGCGTAATAATTTATTTTTTCACTGGTATAGTCGGAGAAATAACGATATATCTGTAGAGAGCCTACGTATGATAATGCAAATGCACTTACTTCGGCGAGTTTTCGCAGAACGGTAGAAACTCAGTTGCGCAATGTGACGCCGATTCTGACGTCAAGTAGATTAATGGACGAAAAATATATTTAAAACAAAAAAAATAAGAAAAAGAAAAGACAGGGAATACGAAGGCTGCGAATATAGCCCTTCGCGTTTAACGCTTAGTTTTGTACCGTTCATAAAACTCGTCTTTGGTACGATTTTACATTTTATTTTTATAATAATGCAGTAGATGTAGAGGGTGTGTTCGTAGCAACGTAAGTGGCGCTGTTGTACCTTTCCTTTCTTGCGCGCATAGGCGTACCTCAAGCAAGTTAAATATAATTTTTGTACGATGATCGGAATGTGCAGATCCGATATTATAAGCTATAATGATACATTGTAATTTTTAGAGTACCATGATGTAAAGATTAATTTTTGAAAGCAATTTACTTTGATAACTGAGAGAATGTTCGTTTTTTTTCTTGAACACACACTTTTCACTCCGCGTACACACATTTTATTCTCGCGAAAAGGAACTTTTTATCTGGCTGAAATACGAAAATAAACCAAAAACAAAAGAGTAAGAAATCTGATTTCGTTGAATAAATAAATAAGACATGTTAGAACAAAATGGAGGTTTTTTTCATGATGCAAGTCACTATTCTCCCGAAAACTGAGTATTTTTAGTCATTATTTATGCATTTTTGATAATTAAAAAGAAATATAACTAAATTTGCAAAGCAGGCTCTTAAGTTTTGAGGTTATGTTTGGCTATCTAATAAACCTTTTCATTTAAGAAAACGACATTGCGCAAGCGCAAAAAAAATATAGCACTTCCATGTGAATTCAGGAAAATTTTTCGCTGAAACGTATGTGGGAATAGTAAAGATTGACAAAGGACGTATTTTGCCATTACTTAGAGTTGATCGACTCGAAACGTTTTTTATCAACAAATATTTAAAGCTGTGAATTATTAATTCTTTCTAGTCTTCCACACTTGCATTTTAAAATTCTTTACTTTGCAATTTCAGTCTCTAAAATAACTTATTGTATAATATTATATATTATATAATAATAATAAATATCTCAAAGCAATTTTACTTGAGCTTATTTTAAATTATAGTGTGATATGAAATTCGTAATCATTTAAGTGATTTGATGAATTTTTTTCTCAAAAATTTGCCAAATACCCAGTCAAAATTTAGATTTACTGACATATTTCTCGTCTTTTACCAAAAAATTCCTACTTTCCCGGTCAAGCGATCACCCTGATTTTTAAAGTACTGTATAAAAACATGAATAAAAAAAATATTTTAATTTCTTTCAGTTTCACGTATTTATTACAAACAATTTTTTCACCGTTTTCAGATCATATTTCTTTTATTGTACGAATTTTAAGAGAAAAATGTTCAAAATAAAAAAATCGCAGTTTAAAAATGCTTCATAAAATTTTTTTTATCTTTAGAATTATTTCACTTTTATGCAAAGCACTATTTTTCCACTGTTAAAACCTTACGACTATTTGTTATGTAAACATAACCTGCATTCCACATACCAGTTAATAAGTAGCTGTTATTTCCCTTTGGTACATGGTTTTCTGCATTTTAACCACATTTTTAATTGACAAACGGTATTTTTCCTCATTTTATACAGTAATTCAACACATGGTACATCCTTTTCATTAAATTTTGCATTAAAATTGGGTACGATAGTGTACATTTTACCAAAAATGTGCCATGAATTTTTAAATGCCCGCTAAGTGTCATGTGGAAAATATTTGTCATGAGCGTTGACGGTCGCCGTGTGGCGGCGCTAGCTATTCAGTGGGCCTAGAATTCAAATAATGCTAGGCGAAAGTGTTTTAAAAAATGTTTGATAAATAAAAATAATTTGCTGATAGTGCTGGGTTACAAGATAATTATCTCTAAGATTTTGTTAATCTTTTGAGTTTAAAATAATTTGCGAAAATCGTAAAATTCACTGCTTTTATACGTAAATCTTAATGCATTCCTAATAACCACAACCAATTATTATTCACTGCTTCTACATTTTTAAGTTTAATTTATTTCGGATTTTCAAATATTTCGATAAACAAATTGTCAGCCTCCTGTCACCGAGAGTTAAAAATGTCCCATGTGTTAAAAACGGCCACGCGGCGTCGCTAGTAGTAGCCAATAAAAAAATTTAGAAGCTTTTTAATGATTATAAAAAATTTGAAGAAAAATGGCTTAGGTTTTATTTTAAAATGATAATTTTAAGTTAAATTTCAATTCAAATTTAAAACAGAGTTTCGGTTTGACTTGTTATTAAATAGATTATTTTTTAAAGACCTAATACCAGTGTTTGATGTTAGAATACGACAGAGGTCTCTGTCTATTAGATTGTCGATAAGTCCAGAAACTACTATATCGTAATCAATTTTTATAACGCGAAATTAATTTAAAAGGCGAGAAAAATAAGTTCTAAAAAATTCACTGCGGTCTGGGTTTGAACCAACAACCTCCTCATTACATGTGAGGTGCGCTGCCAATTGCGCCACCGCAGCACCAACGTTTTTAATTAATTTCACGTTATAAAAATTGATTATGATATAGTAGTTTCTCTACTTATCGACAATCTAATAGACAGAGACCTCTGTCGTATTCTAACATGAAACACTGGTATTGGGCCTCTAAAAAATATTCTATCTGATAATTTTAAATTTTGAAAATTTAAAAATGTGGGATAAAAGAATATGGAAGACTTTCAGACAATATTTCTAATTTTTCAGGATTTACAAATTTTTTAGGTAAACTGAATTTCGTCAAGGAGTCATGAAAATAAAAAAAAACTTCTTAAGATAAATGGAAAATTTGTAAATGATTCATCTGTAAGGAATTTTAAGAGAAAATTTATTAAAAAAGTCACAAAACATTTTAAATTATTTCCTGAAATGTTTAAAAAGTGTGAAAAAGATTTCAAAACAAAATTTTGCCATATTATATAATTTTAGAAAAAATTGAGTAAGTTTAAGAGATATTCAAAAGTTTTTAAACGATTTAAAAATAATTAAAACTTGTTAAAGATTCTTGACAATTTTTGTAAAGTTTCACGAAAAAGGAACACGTTTTTTCAGGTTCCTACAAAAAATTCAAATAATATATTGTTTTGAAAAATTACTTTTAAGAGATTATTAAAAAAAATTTACAGATTTAAAAAATATTAAGAGATTAGAAATTTTAGAATTATTTATCAGAATTAAAGAGATTCAAAATTAATTTTAAACCATAAAACATTTGTAGAAATGTATATTTTTAAAGATTTAAAAGCTAAACTTTTTTAAACTTGAAAATTGTTTGAGCTACCATTTTTTTTTAATTCTGCAAATAAAAAAAATTGTAAAATAAAAAGGTTCTTTTTTACAAAATTGTCAAAAATCCACATTTTTAAAAAAATTTTATAATTTTGAAGTTCACCATGCTTTCGAATCGTTTTAGATATGTAAACATTTTAAATGTTTTTTCTTTTTAAAAATTTGCAAAAGATTCTTTTTCGAAAATTTTTTGGAAATACTTTGAAATCTTTTAGAAAATTATTTTAATTTATTTATTTAGTTAATTTTTTAAATAAAAAATCGTTAAACATTTCGCTGAGAATTTAAAGAAAATTTGTTTTTTCTCTTTAAAAGTTTTTTTAATCTTAAATCAGCTTCTTTTTTCAAAATCTTCAGCAATCTACATTTTTCAAAAATGAAATTTTTTACAAGTTGCAAATTAACTTTAATTTGTTTGAATACTTTTAAATATTTATTAAGCATAAAAGTATTTGTTTGATTTTGTAATTCTGATTTTTGATTCTTTTCAAAACTACTGAAACTTCTACACATAAAAAAAATTTTAATCTGAAAAAATTGTTTTAAAATCTAGTTGCATGTTTATCCAAAAATAAATCAGGTTTATCTTAAAAAATATTAAATTTTTTTTTAATGCAAAAGAATAGTTGAATTTCAATCCCAAAAGGATTCCAGATGACTCAAGATCAAAGAATTTCCAACGAAAAACAAGCCTCTACGAAAGAAAAATTGAATTTTTAAATCAAAAAGATTAATTTTTTAATCAACAAGAATTAATTTTTAACAAAATATTTAAATTCTCTACCAAATAGTTGCATTTTGATCCATGAAAGATGAAATTTTTTACTAAAACAGATGAATTTCTAATAAAAAACGACCAATTGTTTTTTTAAAGTTTAACTTTTATTCATAATATGTTTCAGTTTATTTTTCGATCCAAAAATATAAATGGTAAACAAAAATTAAATTTTCTACGAAATATTTAAATTTTCAACCAAAAAGTATAACTTTTAAACAAAATACTTTAATTTTTCACAAAAAAGTTGCATTTTTATCCAAAAAAAGGCGTCATTTCTGTAAAAGCGAGTAAATTTTTTATTCAAAAAGACAAATTTTCAAAAGAGAGTTAAATTTTCATCATAACAGATTATTGTTATACAAAAACTATTTTTAAAATAAAAAGTTTTTCACGGCAACTGACAGAAATTCTCTTTCATTTGATATTTTTTCGAAATTTTTAAAGTTACGCGAGAATAAATATGGCCGAAAACAGGGGACAGTCTGGGATTGGCTGAAAACCAACTCCCTTTCTAGCCTGTCCAATGGAAATTGCAAAATGGTGAATGCTGGGCGTAGGAAGAGACGCAGTCTTTTTTATTTGCTCATTCAGTTTGAGGTTATATTGTTTTAGCTCACCCAACATAACCTTCAACCAAATGAGCAAGCAATTAAAAAAAAACTTTCTTTAAATTTTTTTATTTAGAGAAGAGAATTCTAAACATAGCATACATTAAAAAATAGATTCAAAGATCATTTTTTATTTAACAATTGTTACACAATAACTATTTTTTGATAAAAAATTATACAATCACTATTTTTAAATAAAAAGTAACTTAAGGCAATTGAAAGCAGTTATACTTTACTTTTTTTTTTAATTATTTAAACAATTTAGTATTTATGTTTTCTAGATTTTTCAACTTGTTTTCCACCTTTTAGTTAGAGCAAGGAAATAATTAATTAAACGCTTTAAAAATCATTGTTTAAACAATATATTATTATTTATAACAATATTCTCTTAGAATAGTTCTACTAAACTGAATTATACAATTCGTGAAAGAGGAAATTTCGGACATTAAAAATCCCGAAATTTAAACGATATAATTTTTTTAATAAATATTATTTATTAAAAATACAGTAATTAAATGCTTTTATGCAAAAAAAATTATTTTTAATGCTTAAAGTTTCTAAAATTATTGTTTGAATTTAAAATAATAATAATTTTAGAAACTTTAAACATTCAAAATTTCATAATTGGAGGAATTTTATATTTTTATGCGTCCCTGTATTATTCAGGAATTTATCAATTCGGAAATGTTATTATTCGAGAATTTTATTTTGCGGAAATTTTACACTACGGGAACTTGATTATTCGGGAATTTTACATTGTCGAGAATAGGGTTATTTCCAAAGTCAGAAATAATTTTTGCAATAAATTAATCTTATTACAAAATTATTTAAGCTCAAATTGTGAAACAACCCCATTTAAACTTTTAAATTTTTCCAGTCAAACCTTTATTTTTCGCAAATTTTTCAGTTGGGGAATTTTATTATTCGAGAATTTTATTTTTTATGAATTTTTCTATTCAGGAATTTGATTATCTGGGAATTTTATAAATCAGGGAATTTGACAAAGCCGGGAATTATATCGGAAAATAGAAAATCTAAAATCCTTTAGAATTGTAAACTGCAAATTGCAAAATTGTCTTAAGAATATTCTTGGGACTACAAATTTATTTTTAGGCGAAGGATGTTTTTCGAATAATATTACAGCCCTGAGTTACAATTTGTGCGCATGCGCATTTTTTTATTCGAAATTCCAAATATTTCCGTTGAAATGTTTGGTGCCATGCCGGCCGAGCGCGCCACATTGTTCATCCGATTTTTCCTAAAATTGATTTAAAGAGATTTTTTCGTCGCTTTTCAGTTTGGATTAAGGTATGTATAAAATTAATCAGTTTTATCTAAGCAGATTTTCGGATATAAACACATAATATTGTCTGTATTCAAGGAAATCAGACACGACATAACCTCCATATTAACGAGGAAAATAAATTTTGTTTGTTAATTGTTAAAAACATTGAAATGGCACTGTAAAATAAAAAATAAAAATGGTTGTAATTTATATTTAGGCTAATTTTTGTCTGCAAAATTCTGTTCATTAAATTTGTATGCTATTTAAATTCAAATTCCGGTTTTAGATTGTTTCTTTAATTATAAAAACGTAATTGAGCGGCATGTAAAAGTATACGTATAATAAATTAATACGAATTATAATAAGTACGTAATTACGAATATTATGTGTATACTAATAATTTCGTATAATACGTACAATAACAACTTATAATAATTACGTTGTCGTAATTACGTCTATGTAATTACGTGCGTGTAAATACGCGTAATAATTACGTATGTCTAATTATGCTTAATAATTATTACGTAAAATATAAACGTATCATCATAACGTTTTCGTAATTTAACGTAATAATTATGCATAATAATTACTACGTAAAATAATCTTTACGTCAAATATAAACGTATAATTATCTGGCAATTTTATTATTTGAGAATTTTCCAATTTAGGAATTTTATTACTAGGGAATATTTCAATTCAGGATTTTTATCATTTGGGAAATTAATTATTCGAAAATTTCATTTTTCGGGAATTAAATTATTTGTAAATTTCATCATTTGAGAATTTTACAATTCAGGAATTTTATTTTGCTGGAATTTTATTATTCTGCAAGTTTATTATTTGGAAGTTTTACAATTCAGGAACTTTGTTATTCGGGAATTCAATTATTTGGCAATTTTATTATTTGAAAATTTTTAAATTTAGGACTTTTATTCATAGGAAATATTATTATTCGGAAATTTTGAAATTAACATATTTTATTATTCAGGAGTTTTAGAATTCAGGAATTTCATTATTGGGGAATTTTACGATTCGGTTAATTTATTATTCGAAAATTTTATTATTCGAGAATTTAAATTTTCGGTAATTTAATTATTTGGAAATTTCATCATTTGAGAATTTTCCAATTTCGAATTTTACAATTCAGAAATTTAATTAATGGGGAATTTTTCAATTCAGGAATTTTATTAATCGGGAATATTATTATTCAAAAATGTTGAAATTCGGATATTTTATTATCCAGGAGTTTTAGAATTCAGGAATTTTTGTAATTCGGTGAATTTATTATTCGGAAATTTTATTATTCAGTAATATTGTTATTCGAGAATTTTCCAATTCAGCAATTTTATGATTTGGGAATTTAATTATTCGAAAATTTCATTTTTTGGGAATTTAATTTTTTGGTAATTTCATCATTTGAGAATTTTACAATCCTGGTTTTTTTTGCGGGAATTTTATTATTTGGGAGTTTTACAATTCAGAAACTTTATTATTCGAAAATTTCATTATTCGGGAATTCAATTATTTGGCCAATTTATTATTTGAAAATTTTCCAATATAGGACTTTCATTAATCGAGACTTTTACAATTCAGAAATGCAATTATTGGGAAATTTTCCAATTCAGGAATTTTAATAATCGGGAATATTACTATTCGGCGATTTTGAAATTCGGATATTTTATTATTCAGGAGTTTTAGAATTCAGGAATTTTATTATGCAGTAATTTTATTTGAAAATTTTCCATTTCAGGAATTTTATTACTGGGACATTTTCCAATGTAGGAATTTTATCTTTTGTGAATTTAATTCTTCGAAAATTTCATTTTTCGCGAATTAAATTTTTTGGAAATTTGATCATTTGAGAATTTTTTAATTCAGGAATTTTATTATTTGGCAATTTTATTATTCGGAAGTTTTACAATTCGGGATTTAAATTATTTGACAATTTTATTTTTTGTAAATTTTCCAATTCAGGAATTTTATTATTCGGCAGTTTTAAAATTTAGCAATTTAGTGTTCGGGAATTTTACGATGCGATGAGTTTATTGTTCGGAAATTTTATTATTCGAGAATTGTACAATTCAGGAATTTAATTATTGGGAAATTTTCCAATTTAGGAATTTTATTACTCAGGCATATTATTATTCGGAAATTTTGAAATTCGGATATTTTATTATTCAGGAATTTTAGAATTCAGGAATTTTATTATTCGGCAATTTTACAATTTAGCGATTTTATTTTTCGGGACTTTTACGATTCTTTGAATTTATTTTTCGGAAATTTTATTATTCACTAATTTTACAATTCAGAAATTTTATTATTCGAAAATTTCATTATTCGGGAATTAAATTATTTGACAATTTTATTATTTAAAAATTCTCCAATCTAGAACTTTTATTAATCGAGAATTTTACAATTCAGAAATTTAATTATTGGGAAATTTTTCAATTCAGGAATTTTATTAATCGGGATTATTACTATTCGGATATTTTGAAATTCGGATATTTTATTATTCAGGAGCTTTGGAATTCAGGAATTTTATTATTCGGCAATTTTACAATTTAGCGATTTTATTATTCGAGAATTTTCCAATTCAGGAATTTTATTACTGGGGAATTTTCCAATTCAGAAATTTTATAATTTGGGAATTTAATTATTCGAAAATTTAATTTTTCGGGAATTTAATTATTTGGAAATTTCATCATTTTAGAATTTTACAATTCAGGAATTTTATTATTCGAGAATTTGATAATTTAGGAATGTTATTATTCAGCAATTTTACATTGTCCCGAATTTTATTTTTCTGGATTTTTCAGTTACCCCGATGTAAAAATCATTTTTTTAAGAATGTGTTATTGTTGGAGCGAGGCAATAGTCAATTAAAGTTAACAAAAATAATGATTTAAACAATTTATTATTATTTATGAAAAATATTTACTTATTTTAATGCTATAGATAGTTCTGGTTTTTTCTAAGCTTTTTAATTTTTTGTGTGCAGTTTTTACTTTAAGTGGAGCAATTATTAATGAAAATTAACAAAAATAATTGTTTTATATAAGATTATCTTTCAATGATGCTAAAAAGTTGCATTTTTTCTGAAATTTTCAACCTTTTTAAAGTTTTTACTTAGAATAAGGTAGTAATTCACTAACGTTAACAAACATAGTAATTGTTTAAACAATACATTATTATTAAAAAATTTTCCCAGAATAGTTAGAAATTCGCGGTTTCTGAATTTTTTCAGAAGAGTCCGCAGCCTTCGAGAATTATTCCAAGAGAGTATTGTTATAATAATTATAAATTAATTACACAATTATTTTTAATAAATTTTGATCAATTATTACCTCATTTGAACTTTCTAGCATTATTTTAAGAGAATATTGTTTTAAATAATAATAGAATCTTCTAAAAATTGCTGTAAGCAACAGTAAATTGTTTAGTAAAAAAAATGGCATTGTTAGTTTAATAAGAATTTAATTCTCTTTTATTCTTAAAAAAAACGTTCCAATTTTATGATTCTATTTTATATTTTGACTCCTTTTTGTTTTTATTAAGAAATACAAAGTATTATATTCCATGTCTCGTTCTCGATGATAATATTGTAGTCATGCTTATCATACCTCACATCACAACGTTTAGCGCAAAAGTATTTTAAAATGACGCTCCAATCTGCCATCTTACTCTATAATTGTCATCTATTTTTATATTGTTTCGTTGTGCCAGCATCATTGCGTGTTAAATTTATGTGTAACAACTAAACTAGTGAAAAAGTGTTTGAATACGGTTTAAAAACTTGAAATGTCGGATCATCATAGGAAAAGGAAACGATCCAGATCCCGTTCACGAGAATACAAGTCAAAACGGGATCAAAAAATTAATAAATTGCAGGATCAAATATCTAACCTCACAAAGACGGTAGAAGCACTG